>JBCJKH010038939.1:0-18397 GCA_039877255.1 Loriculus beryllinus
CTGCATGTAGCAGCACACCTAGTGTAGGATATTTGTGTGCTGGCACAAAGGACACTCCAAAATTGGTCACAGACCTATCCCTATCACAGCTCTTGCTGTGACACTAGAAAAAAGAATGAAGCTGCAGATTAAATAATGTAGGAGAGAAACTGAGTGTCTTTAAAGTATTTCAGACTGAGGATTTGCCTGAAACCAGCTGATATGGTGAAAAATTGTTCAGCTCCAAAACTGTGGGAGAAAAAATGTTGCAAAGCAAATGTATAGGACACAATTTAAAGATGTGGTTAATATAAAGATCCTGATTTTAAGATAGAAAATAGTAAAATAAAAAGGGAAATATATATAGCAGGTTATGTTTCTTTGACAATTTTTTTTTTCCCATAAGACTTTATTTTTATAGGAGCAGGAATGTGCTTGTGAAACTTCCTGAAATTTTTTGGTCTTATGTATATTTGAGCATTATCATTTTTTACTTCTTGGGTTTCCAATCTTTCTGCACTATTTCTTTAGTCTTTAAACAGAAATGGAAAAAGAGCACAAACCTATATTTCAAAATGTTATGTTTATTCTATTTATGAAAGACTTAAAACCACAGAATTCTAGCATTTTGTTTTAATTAAGTGGTCTGGCTTGCTGTCATTTATTATATAAACAGGTTCACAGGTTACAAAAGAAAGAAGATAAAGGCCGTATCTTACATATAGAGATAAATTGCTGATTTTTACGGTTGTTAGAATAGTGGACTAATTTTAGGTCCAACAGAGGTAATATGGAAACCCACATATTATGTGTACAAACATTTGAATGAATCCTGAACTATGTTGCACTGCCGATTGCTTTATCATATGCAGAAGTCATAGTCTTACAGTGTTGACAGGAAAAATACCTTTTTCTTGTAGGAAAATATTTTACCAGGAAAATAAGGCCTACCATCCTTTGCTGAGCCTATTCCCTGCTGCTCACAGGCATGACTTGAGCTTCTTTCACTGTGTTGCTGTATTTGTCTCAGAAACTCAGTGATCTTTCAGAAGCTCTTCCGAGGAAGTGCTGCATTGACCCTGAGATGCACAGAAGAGGTAGCATTACTTCTTGAGTCTTGTGATCATGTGATGACTTTTCCAGTGTCTCTGTGCTCCCAGGAGCACAGCCTTGTAGAGGAGCCTCTTCCGAACTGCTGAGGTTGAAATGAGGTGGCTCTGCTGATTGGAGACAGTTCACTCATTACAAGACATCTGTAAATGATTTGTAAATTACTTCCAATTAGAATTTTCATGCTTGCTGGTTAGGAAAAAAGTGTTTGTCAAAAGCTTCTAGGAGGTAAATATTTCCCTGAGGAACAATGTGTTATCTTAAGAAGGAAAGCCTATTTAAATATTTTCGGAGGAACTGATTAAAAGCTGCAGTTTTTGATCATGGTGCTTTTGACAAGAAATTTACCAGTTTACTGGGTCTTCTTTAGGGTTAAGAAAATGAAGTAGTATTTATAATTCCCATCTTCTTACCTTCGATTTAGCAAAAGGATTTCATGTGGCAGGTTTAATCGTCTTTCTTCCAATTAAGAAACAGACTTTCCCAAAGGCAGTGTCTTAATTTTACCTTAACCTTCTAATTATATTGTGTGTAAATTTTGACTCTGATGCTAACTTCTCAAGTACTCTGTTCGTTGAGAGTATGATCTAATGCCTTGAGGGTCTTGATATCTAATTACTGAGTACTTTCCCATCTCTGCATTGTCTAGACTGCAGTTAGATGCATAGATGCGTCTGACACCAAAACCCCTGGAAGATCACCAGATAAATACAGCCTGATTTGGAGGAAGAACTATTTTATGTTGTAAAGTAGTGAACTTCCTTTGGTCCTCACATTTTTCTAAAACAATGTGGTGTGAAGATGACGTGGGTGAGATTCTTCTGACTAGATATAAAAATCTTTGTATGTAGACGTCTGATAGTATAGGTTCATGTTCTGAATGCTGGGTTCTGAACGTTTAGACTGTCTTCATAGCCATGGTAGTCAACCCTGTGATTCATCTCATTCTGAGGCAGCAATTTAAAACAGGCTATTTGGACAGAATCTGCATGTTAGGTAAAATAAGCACCATCCTGACTTTTAGTAAAGTTACATTGTATTGAACTAAGAAAATTCAACTTTTGATATACATTAGTTTTATTTGTGTATGTTTGCTATATACTAAAACTTGTAGGAAAGCATGAAATATTATTAATAGTAATTATTGTTATTTACTATAAAATGTTGCTATATTTTCTTGACATCTCCCTCATGAGCCTAAATAAATTTAAAATTACTAACTTCTTAAAGCAAAAGATCTGAAAGTATGAACAAAAGGGTTTTTATATTGGAGGCCATTCAAAGAGGAATAATATGCGTGATTAAGGAGTGTAGAGAAACTGATTTATAAAGAAAGATTAAGGAAGCAAAACATGTATACTCTAGGTCAACTAAGTGATACATATGAAAAAAACATGATAACTGTCTTCAAATATTTGATGTATGTAAATACCAAGAATAGAGAGAAAATGAATATTTGGATAAATTTTCATGGGGAAAGTATTTTGACGTTAAAGTCAGTTATTGTCTTGCATTGATGTTGGCAGGAAAGACATATACACTGCAAGAGAGCAAGAGCTGAAAGGTAAGATTAACACATTTTAAGAAGCATGAAACTAAAAAGATCCCACAGAAATTATTAAAAGGCACTGTATGTTTAAATACTGAATGATAAGAGCTGTGTAACCTTTTGAACCACCATATAAAATACTACAGAGTGACACACTCAGCATTAAATTGATGAGGGATTCTCGTTTTTGTGATTTTTTTTTTTTTTCTACAAGAAAATGAAATTTACCATTCTGAAAGAACTTGGCAGGTGAAATGATCAGCTCATTGACCTAAGAAGACAAACCAGTTCTTTTTCATGTATATATTGGATGCTCTGCAAGTGTCTGAGTAAGTGCTGGCCAAAAAATGGTTTACTTATGAACTGCTGCGTGTCTTGACACATTATACAGCTTTTAATAATTAAGCAAAAGGAAGCTCTGTATCAAGAAAGTTGCCATCATATAAGAAACATAAATTACATGTTTCAGTGCTGCGCACAGACTTCACTGACATGGCCATGACTGGTACTTCTGTTTGCCCAGATTAATTGTGCTGGTGAATTATCAGGATTATATGGCTGGCAGAAAGGATCCACAGAGAAGCTGACTAGACTGAAACTGAACTGGGACAAAAGAGTAGTTGTATAGCCATGCACCTGGATTTACTGCAGGGAAGAAAAAGAAGCTGTGTTTGGGGTGGTGTATATGTTTTTACTTTGTGAGACATGATGGTGGCTGTATAGCTGTGCAGAGACCAAATCCTGCCCTTTGCCAAAGGATATGTCTAGTCCTGTGATAGAAATTTGTTTAAAAGAGCCGACTGAAGAATCCTTCTTCTTTAGTCATTTGTGCAGTTTGTCAGAATAGGATTCAAGTATTGTCAATCATCTCGAAATCTAACTAGTTTATAGCGTGTGCTCTGAACCTACCCATCCTTTTGATCTTTTTGCCTTAAGAATGCAACTGCATGAGAAATACATTAATAAACTTTAAAGAGAATGATACATGTTAGAAAGTCTTTCTGGAAAAAAACAAAAACATCCACAAAGAATTCAGAAGTATTCCACGTGACAACAGTGAAAAAAGAACACTATTTTGGAACTTCTTCATAAGCAATGCAGAAGCAATATCAGACATGAGAGACCTATCTGCATACTTTTACATTTCACAAGTCAGCGACAGGTTAGGGTCAATAAAACTACTTAACTAAAATAGAACATGGCTAGGTTTAAGGTGCCACATTGAAATAGTGACTTCAAAACCTTGCATTCATTGGCTGTCTGACCTCAGTGTCATTTAAAAATAGTTGACTTCCCTGTTTGTCTGAAGCTTCTCCAGGGTATGTGATATTCTGGCCATTCTCAGAAAGGCCAGCCAGGCAGCTAGAGCCATCTAATTTAAGCACTCTGGGGATCCTGAAGATAAGTGAGGTGCCTTGTTTATAGCTGAGACCTGGGCAGTGTGCTCAGACCCACATAATTAAATAGGCTGGGGTAGTACTGCCTTGAGAATGGAAGGCTCTGGGGAGACCTTGTTGCTGCCTTTCAATATATAAAAAGGGATTGTAAAAAAGATGGAAAAAGAGTTGCCCCATAGTGACAGGACAATGGACAATGTTTTTAATCTGAAAGGTGGCAGATTTAGATTGGATATAAGGAAAAAAAGATTACAACAGGTGTGGTGAGACACTGGAACAGGTTGTCCAGAGAATTTGTGGATGCCTCATTATTGGATGTGTTTAAAGTAAGGACAAACAGGGCTTTCAGCAACCAGATCTGGTGAAAGATGTTTTCTGCTCATGTCAGGGGGGTTGGATTAGATGACCTTTGAAGGTCCCTTCCACCCCAAACCATTCTATGAATATGCTCTAATAAAGCTCGGCATGTTTCAGAAGTAGATTTGTTTGTTTGTTTGTTAAATATTGGCTTTGATCTTGGGCATTTAAACCTCTCATTTCTGAGTAAACACATCTTACCCACAGGGTCCCATCCTAGCCTACATAGTTGGGCAGGTGGTGTGCACTGCAGCTGCAAAAATTAAGATTCATGGAGATAGATAAGAAAGAAAGAAATTTTATGGAGCAAGCTGTTTTCTAGTCTTTCTTTTTGCCTCAGAAAACTTAAATGTCTGTTTTTCATTAAATAGTAGAACTAGGAATAATCCTATGTAGCATTGTTACCATATTATCTTAGTGTTTTACACAAAGCTTGAACCTTTGAAGAAGAGCTGAATGCCCCTAATGGCCTGTGTATTCAAACAGCCATAGTTTTCAGCTGTGACACTAAGTGCCTAAACTCCATAGGGTGACGTCATTTGAGTTTCAGTATTGTAAGTTAGGGTTAGACACCTCTGCAGTGTTTGGTCTTTTCCTTTGAGTCAGTGTCCTTAAAAACTTAAGCTGTGTTTTCTATAACAAATATTTAATCTTGGGTTTAGATCCTAATTTGTGGGCTAGATGCCTGAAATCTAGGCAGATGTTGCATTGCCTGGATCTACGAGTCCCTCTTGATCTTCCTGTAGGCAGCAAGGTCCCTTGTTGGAGCTTTTGGAAACTGCTGAGAATTTTTGCTGCAGTTGTAGTACCTTTTGTCCTCCTGATATTTTTGAAGATCATTGAGATTTACCATGTAATTCCTGAAAGCAGAATCTGAACCTCAATTTCCACATCAGAATTGGCTGAAGATTAGAAATATGCTTAAATCATAAAGCTTCCAGGAGCTGAAATCTAGAGACTTCATTCACTTCCACCTTTAATGATGAAGTAGAAGGGCTTCTGTTCTAAATCTCAGACTAAGAATGTGGTCTTGGTGCTTAGACCAATACCATTTGTATATATTTATAAACAATGAGAATATTGATAGTGAAATAATTATGAATACATAAATGTAGGACAATAGGAAGCCCTGTTTATATGCCTTTTTCAGTTTATAACCACACTTTTAAGAATTTCCTGTCCTTTGTTTTAGTCAGACATGTGGGACTATTTTAATGCAGTTTTATTTGTGTGTTCTGTTTCCTCCACATTTTTGTTTGAGCAGAAGAGGATGGGGATGAAAAAGCAGTCTCCAAGAAAGGCTTACAAAGTTTATGATGCTAGGCTGTGGCAATTCCCCTCTGTGCACTTAAGGCAATCATAAAAATACATACACCATATTTTGAAATGTTATTATGACTTTTTATGTAAACAGATGATGATAAAACATTGTGATTCATTATTCAAACACAATACATGATAGTTGTTTCTTTGCAGACACTATGCATTTCTGTTATGGGCTTTATTTACAGGATTCATTGTAAAATCTTCACAAGGGTACTTACTGTGTCTTCCTATCATCACATTTTAAAAATAATGATCTCAGCCTCTGACCATGTAAACTTTGTAACAAAAGAGTAGTCCAATTGTCTTTTTGTATAAATAAGGCTTGTTTACAAGGTTCAGCTTTCACCGGTAAACCTTGTTTGTAATATATATTATGATTACACAGATTTTCAGGCTATCTTTGTGAAATCACAGGCAATGCTGGTTCCAAAACATCTAAACCAAACCAGATAACTTATTTGATGCAAAACCTTAAGAACCACTGCCATTACCACTTTGCTCTTGTATTTTGGGTAGGGAATATTCTTTCAGGTATCTTCTTTGGGGATTTTACTCTCTCCTCCTGGTAGCTGCTGAATCCATAAGCAGCTGCTGTAAGAGAAGAAGAGACTCTTTGGTGGTTCTCAAGAGACTCCATCCGGTTATGTCCCAGATTCAGAGTCTGTGACTCTTGAGTAAGATTCGCTATCACTGACTGAATCCAAAATTTAGGTGTATGCTTCTGGAGTGTCCATATGTGGATTAAATCTCATTCAAGGTTTAGATCGAAACACAAGACCAGTTGAAATGTCCTAGGATACCTGTTTTGCCTTTGGATGCCACACCAGAAAATCTCATAAGGAGTCCTCTGTTCTCTCTGTCAGCTTAATGTGTGCCTCAGATGTCACTAGAATGTAATTTTAGACAAAAGCATCAATCTGAGAGTTAACAAGTGTGGGCATCTATGTGTGGTCAACACAAACCTGGAGAAGGGACAATGCTGGTTCAGTAAGACATAAATCTTGCATACTTGTAGTTATCTCAGATGTCTAGGAAAGACAGATAGGAATTTGGTGACGTCTTCCTGATCTTCAATATTTCACTCTAGTTTCCATCTGATCCTATCAATATTTAACTTTCTGTCATTAAATTTTTCCATAAGGGAATTTCTAGACATGCACAGAGCTGTCCATGTCTGCAGACATTTGGAACAGAGGACTGTGGTATCTCAACATTTTTTCAGTACCTTTGCAATAAGATGATCGCTATGCTGTGAGAGGACTCTCCAAACCTCAAGGTTTCAGCTGCTCTCAGTGTCTCACTGTACAATTAAATCCTCATAGGGAAACAAAGGGGATAGTCTCTCAGAAACAGACTTGCTGATGTAATGGCTAGAGACATTCAATCTCAGTCTTTGCACAGAAAAAAAAAAGTGTGTCCTTGCAAAATGGAATAGCTTTAGCAGGAGGGCATGCTGCCACTGGTGAAATTTTGACACCAGATTGTTCAAGGTATATTATTAGCATATAAGGTGGGACTCCTTGACAAAAGAGGGCATAGGAGAAAAGACGCTCAGAGTCTCTATTTCTGCATTCCTGAAAGAAATGTTAGACTCCCAAGGACACATTGAGCTCTTATATCTTCTTTATGTGCCCTGTTCATGGGCTCTGATAGAAGCTTAGGTGCTGAATCAGGACTTAGGAACAAAACTATGGCTGGATTTGGAATTCTTAGCTTACTTTCTGGGCAGAAATCATAAAATCAGAGAAAAGCCGTTAGTGACATTTCTCTGACTTTTCTAGATTTCATCTCATTAGCACTGACGACAGTGCAGATTCTGTGGAAAGAGGGAATGGGCCTGCTTGTTCAAGCAGAATGTGTCAATATTCTAAAATACGCTAAGTAACTTGGCTAGGAATGTCCAGTGCCACCCCAGGCAAGGGACCATGAACAGCTAGTGGGCTACTGGCCATGTAGAAATGTCAGTGCAATATTTTCTAGCATACCTTAGTGGGCTTTATGGAAGAGAAATGGAAAAACTTCTTTCCCTCTCTCTGTTCTCTCCAAAATGTCTCAACAGAAATTGATAATTTCATAAGTATTTTAGACTTGCATATTGCTTTTCCCAGCTTTTTCCATTTCTCTATATGAATTTATAAACACATTTAAAACCACATTTAAGTACTATAAACATCTCCATGTGGTTATTTTTGTTAATCAACTTACAGTGCTATGATCTTGTGAACATTTTCATGTTCTCCTGTACTCATGTTCTGTACCCCTGAAAAAAAAAAATCGGTATTTCTTTCTACAGCAAACACAGTGTTTCTGATACGTATGGTTTGGGGATCTAAAAAAGTTATCCAATGTACTGTAAAGACAGGGCATCAATGACAAATCCATATTAGCATTATAAGTGATAACAAAGAAATGTAAGAAAAGGGTTCTGGGGTTCAGAAGGATAAATTTGTATTTACATGCACTTCAACAGTTGTTTTGAGATTAATTCAGAACACCTAGTTATATGTGCAATTTAAATTAAAATAGGGGTTTCTCATATTTTAAGACAGGATGAAGAAGAAAATAACAATTATTTTTTTTATATGCACATGCACATGCACACAGACACACAAAAGGACACAAACCATTTCACAGAATGAAGGAAAACTGAAGTTTTCTCTCAGTCCAATTAGGTGAACTGAATGTGGTTATGTTGTTGTAGTTCTCAGGGCTCTAACTGCGCATAAAAACTTCCAAACCATAACACATGTGGTATTTCCATCCAAAACAAAAGGAGAATTATTAAGTTGTGGTGGGATTTCATGTAACATGGGCAGACAGCTTCGATGGTAATACTTTAACATTCACACCATGAAATTAAAATATTCATTTACTTAGTGCCATTCTTCAGACCAACAGCAGACAGTTGCATTTTTTTTTCTTTTTTTAATGAGAGCAAGGAGATTTAATTACTTAAGTTTAACTAGAAAAGCCTTTCCATTCTTGATGACAAAGGCAAAAACACAGGCCCGAGTTTGCAGATATTTTGTGAGCGTTCTTTCCATATTCTACATAGCTCTGCTTTAAGGCATCCAGCTTTCTGAAGGCCATGAACCACCAGAGAGACTATTCCACAGATTCCAAGCAATGTGTGTGAATTGCAGCTGCCCATAAATAATTTTTTTGAAAGGCAAGTATTATGGCTGCTATAAACATTTCAAGTAAGTTGCCAAAATCTTCAGTATGGTGTCTTTCTGCACAGAATGTATACAAATTATACTACTATTTCTTCCCACAAATTCTTCCCATTTGCAACAATTCTATCTGTATTGTGTTACTGTCTATAAAATGAATGCTAAAGAAGAGAGCCGTAACTCACCAGACACAAACTGCAAGATACATTTGATTTATGTTGCCGTGTGGTCTGGTAGGACAGAATTAACAAGTTTTGATGCAGAAACATATTTTATCCTGACAGTTTAGAGAAACTTGTAGCTAGAATGCTATCCTGAGGCTACATATGTGTCTAACAAGTTATATATAAGTGATTAAAATAAGTATCTTCTGCACTTGGTCAGACCAGGAAGTAAAGATACAGATGAAGGCTTCTTTTATGTCCTGGCACAGTGTTTTGGTAAGGGTTGCTCTATGGAAGTTGGTAGGAGGGAAACAGAGAATGGGGCACAGATAAGTAGCAAACTCATGTACTGGAGACAAGGAAAACTACAGATGTGGGAAAATTAAGGCAAAAAAGGAAATTAATTCTAGGGTAATATTACATCATATATGTGCTTTTGCTTAATTAACGAGGGACCTTTTAAAATACTTTTCACTGGATGTGACATTTGCTCCTTTAAGAAAGAATAAGCAGTAGATTGGTTTAGATTTTCTTATCACAGTATTTTTAGGGTGCATTATTAAAGCTCAGGACTACATCTCCCCTTTACTGTCTGCATGATGACTTTGAAACAGTAGATCTAGAGTTCAGTGCAGTGGAAATTATCCACTCTCTTTGTGCTTTGTAATCCTCCAATGATCTGAATTTAAGGGCTAAACACAACTCTCAGGGGTGGAAAGAAGAAGGGAGGGAAAAATCCCCCTACAACCAACCTTTTTGTATTTACACTTGAAATTGAAAATACAGATGTTGCAGAAGTACACATCTGGGACATTGTTTCCATATTTTTGACAGAGACTAATTTTCCCTGTTTTTCAGCTAAGTAGCTTAAAATCAGCTTCTTCTCCCTGCCTGAAACACTCAGAGTTTTTGGAATAAAATCATGTGAATACATTTGCTGATCTTGCAGACTCTGCTGTTGTACTTATTTCCTTTCTTTTCTCCCCAGAAGCTTTGTAGGATTCTTGTCTGGGTTATAGGGTTTAGGCTATTTTCTTCTTTCACCACTGTTCTAATGCTCCATTTGCAAACTGTTTAGATTATAGCAGACGCGAACTTCCTCTGTCTCAGAGCCAGCCATGAATCAGGCTGAGAGCTGGGACCAATGGCTGTCAGAGAACCTTGAAAAGCTGCAGCTTTAAAATAACAAGTGTTTGACAGCTCTGCTTACAAAACAGCAGATTGGGCTATATTGTACTATGTGGCTACATATGACATAATAACTAGGGACTTAAAGTTATTTAGTCTTTTTCCTCTCACCATTATTTCCAACAAATAAATCTCTCTGGGACAGGAGGTCTGGTGAGTTGTACAATGTTCACATTTTTCCTCACCACAGCTTGTCCCTTCTCTTCTCTATTTTAAACATTAAGAAAAAAAAACCCTCAGTGCTGGTAATAATGGTTCTATAACATTTCCTGTTGAAAGAGACAGACTAATGTAAAGATAAATACATACACTTTTGAGTTTTATTATTAGTCAAGGTATTCATTATGAGTCTTCCCATCAAAATCTCTTTAGAAACTTCTTAATGGACAGAGCCTAATACTGTGTAGCTGGAGTAGAAACCAAGCAATTATTTTTTAAGTTTTGAATGGTGCTTTTGAAAAAGAGCTATGCTCACAGTATTCCTGTGAGTTTTAATTTTCAAAATCAGTGGTCAGAGGTTGCATAAAGTGTGGATTTGTGTGCACTGAAAAAAACCCTGAAGTGAAAAAAATGTGGCTACTGGAATGTTCATCTTTCTCCAGACATAGAAAATGAGGGAATGAATGAAAGAATGACTTTAAATTAACAGATTTGCTAAAACAGAACTAGATGTTTTTGCTGCTTTCCCTTCTCAGTGAAAAAAGTAAGAAATGCCAGAATTTTATTTATCTAATTTTCTCTTTACTAATATTTAGGCCTTCAAAGAAACCCATGGGATATGATTGCTTAATTTCCATTAGACATTCAAATCCCTTTACTTTTGAAATTCCATGTCTAATTCCTACTTCTTTTTAACTTAAAGACCTTGATTCTTCAGAGTCTCTTTGCACTAATTTTTACTGTAACCTTAAAATAGATATATTGAAGTTTAAGGACACGTTTTACAGGTAAATCTGCTAGAGTCTAGGCTTTAAAATATTTATACTTGAACATGCATTTTCTTCATTCTCTTCTTTGGAAAGCAGGACATTGGGTACGATAGACTACATCCAGAAAGTCTGCATTGCATAATAAAAGCATAGATTAATTTTAACTTCAGCCATCTTCAGTTGAGTTCATCATCTTAGGCTCCATCTATAGTCTGTGAAGAGAAACAGGCCTTATTAGGGCATAGTTTCTCTGACCTATTTTAAGTGTGTACTTTAAGATGACATGAATCACAACCTGAATTCCACTGTCTACACTGAATAGATCTCCATTGACTGTCAGGGGAACCCAGGGTGATTAATTGTGTTGACATCTACACTGAGCCAGATTATTTCTACTCTTAAAGCTGAAGTGTCCTTAAAGTCTATGAGAATCTTTAGCCTAGAACTGAACATTTTCATTTTCTCATTATCACTAATATTGAAAAGGGCATTTTGAGATACTAGTTGATATTTTCAGAAGAACCACAGTGAAGCATATCGTCTAGGCCCCATCTCGGCACTTGTAGAGTTGGTATAGAACAAGAAAACACATCTTGGGGTTCTGAGGGCTGTATATAAGGTAGGTAGATTTACTGGATGTCTACAAGGATAGTAGTATAGATGTGCCTTTCAGAGTTTATAAATGCAGAAAATAACCTCGTTATGGGAAGGCAAAGGGCTAATTTGACTAGAGTTTCTGACTCTTAAGAAATTACCCAAACCTTAAGTCTTGTCCTAAAATATGAGCTAAATTATGCTTCAAAGACAGGACTGAGATGCCCTTTCTTTGGCACTTACAGCTTCAAGTAATGTGTGATGGCCTCTGTACCTCAATTAAAAAGTGCCCAAAAATGTTGCTTCTATTGTAGACTTACGGAGTAAGTCTGACTAACTAATTAGGACCAGCTATTTTTCACAAGTTCTCTGGATTTTTAAGAAATGCAAAATTTAGCAAGCTCTTGTAGTTTTATAGCCATATCCTTATATGTATTTAAGCATGCAACTTCTACTAAAATAGCTGATGTGATTTAGTGGCCTAAATACTTTTACAGATCTAATCCCTGGACTCTCCTCTTGCCTAAATTCACTGGGGTTTTGTGCATCTGAAAGTGATATTAAGTGCTTTTGCACTAAATGCAAGCACTTGAATTTAAAGTATGATCTGTCTATATCTGAGTTTGCTTACCTGTATAAAGAAATAACTAATTGTTTCCTGTATTTTTGAAGTCCAATAAAGGTTATGATATACTCTGAAATGTTGATAGCAGATTATCTGCCTTGGATAAGGTTGACACAACACTAAAAAGACACATCAAAGCCAAAAGGAAATGAAATAGTTTCTAATGATTATTTTGTTTTCTTTTCTTGCTTAGAATTCTATTATTTTTACAATATATTGTAAAGGTTTTCTTTAAGTAAAATTTTGGATATTTTTATTGTGTTTACTTAGTAGTTCATGTCCTTTTCTATCTCTGTTTAAGACCTGCATCCATTTCATTATGATTAATTTTATTAATTAACTTTTGTTTCCCTAGCTTTACCTTTTGGATTGTGGTTTTAAGAGCAATTCTTCCTATCCATTTGGAGAGGGATATCTGTAAATATACCTATGCACTCACAGGGTTTTGATACTTGACAATTTTATTAAAAAAAGCCCAAGTACACATAGTCTCAGCATTGTTTCTAATATGTTAGTTAACATCTGTGAAATATCAGCAAAGCAAAATGAGACTTTGGGGTTTCAATTTGCCAAATGTGAGGGATTATAAAAACAATGTTTGCCACAAAACTTATTTAGGAAGAAAATGTACTTTAAGAATAAAGAAGTCAGAAAAACTGGCACATTTGGAAACAAATGCAATAGAATTTCACTTCTTGTGAGCATTCAATGTCATTCTATTTCCTGTTTTTTCCACAACCTTTATCAGAAAAAAATGATTGCTGCTTCACAGGTGTTTTCTTTTTTTTTTTTTTTTTTTTTTTTGTTTTTTTTTTTTTTTTTTTTCAGCTTTTTTGAACCTTTTGTATTGCTAGATTTAACTTGGAAATGAAGAGCAATACAAGCAATACAGTTATTAGAATTCATTTACTTAACCTTTTCCTTGACTAAATTTGGCCATCTAAAAATAGGGTTCCTAGTTCAAGCTATTCAGCTAGCTTTTCTTGTATACAGACAGAGAGAGGCACCTTGAGAAGAGCAGCACAGCTCCCATGTCTTTGATACCTCTGCAGAGACTGGATGACCCAGCTTATGAGTCACAGTCTAGGTCAGAAGAGCCCAACAGGTTGCTGACAAGTGAAAGTCAATACAGGAATTCCTAAAAAATAAAACCCAACTCAAACCAGTAATTCCACTGAATGTTCTACTAAGGGATTAAGCACTGAAGCTAACATTGTGTGCTTTCTCCCATCTTCAGAAGCTAACTCTTATAGGGCTTATTTTTCTACAGTGACCACCTTCCTGAACTGAAGCTAAATGGCCCACTGATTTTGCTGTTTTCTCTAATTGCTATTTATTTGTGTCTATTGTCTTATTGTTTGTTGTTCTCTATTGGTAAAAATAATAAAAAACCCAAGTCTGAAGCCCATGAATTAGGAAGAGGAGAGTCATCCTCATTTTGGTAGTGAAAATAAACTACTGTGGGCATTAAAAATACTTTCTTTTTTTTTTTTTTTAAATCAAGGTAGTATACAGTTCTTTCCCCTTAAATGGTTTATCAGCTGCCTTGACAGGAAAACAAAACAAAACAAAACAAAACAAAAAAACTTCCCAGCTAGATGAAAAACATAACTTCATGTCTTTTGGAAGAGAGAAATTGGGAGAAATATAACACAAAATTAAACAATTTGTTAACCTTTGGTAAAACAACTTTGAAGGTGGTGGTGAGGGGAGGTGAGTTAGATTTCTGCAAAATTCATTAACCTTGAGAATGTCTATAGGAGTCATAGGACAGTTTACCCAGGACATTGAACTAGGCATCAAATTTTTCCCAGGGTAAAGCTTTTCCAGCACTTGCAACACTATGTCAATGCAAAAATTTTCCCAAACTTCCTGGACCAGTTACAGGCAAATCACTGGAGACACAAAAAATATCTGGGGCCTCAGCCAACAGCATTCCTCTATGAATACTGGTATCTCAATTTGCTCTTTATTTTTCTTAATTAGCATTATGCAATGTTGAAGATTTACAGCCAGCTAGACTTGAAGAAATAACATAAAGCACAGCTGGAGCTGAAAGTGACAGCAGCCCTTTTACCACATAGTGGACTTAATTTTCTACTGCAAACTCAACTAGTTTTCAACAAAATTTCCCCTTTAGTCTTCTGTGATGTTGCAAAAAGTCATCAACCTCCCAGATTATATCTTATCTGTGGTTTGTATAATGAATATTTTAATCCACTGGAGCAACAGAATAAACCATAATTACATGTATTTTAGACTTAGGCTATGGTTCTTTAAAAATGTGTCCTATTTCTGCATGAAAATCTCAGCTTCTCAAAACAAACAATCCATAGACTACATGGTCATTACTCTGTTTTTTGTGTATGTTTTCAAAACTTCCAATAGCATTTTAAAGAATTACCTCAAAGTACAGCTGTTGTGAAATCTATTGTAGATAATCTATGTAATCATGAACATCTGACTCTAAAAGTGAAGTTTATAAAAGGCACAGAGGGCAGTTAAGCATGTAATTCTCTTTAGGAGCTAATGGGAAATAGGCATGTAGGTCTCATCTGTACCTCAGAAAATCTTCCCTAAAGAAAACTGAGAGCCTGTAGTTATGTAGGATCCACCAATAGAACAGCAGAGCCTTATTTGGAGAGCTTTTACCTTGAAAGCAACAGCAGATCCTTAACAAGTTTCCTACAAATGAAGAAAGCAAAGGTGTGTAGATTTGTCCCCATGGGAGCAATTCCTTAACTCCTTTCCTGTACTTTGTGTCCCTGATATTATCAGTCATAAGAAATGACCGAAGTTAGCAGAGTCTGGGAATCTTCTTTCAGCTCCTTACACATGAAAATATTAATCACTCTGGGTGTAGTCAGCCCCCTGCTCTAGCTGATAATTTACTTCAGTTTTGGTTTGGAATACAATGTTTCCAGCAGTTACAGCTCAGCTTGACCTGGGTCTGATTCCTTAGCTGTCTTCCCCTAGCTTGTTTGTCAGCTGTACTAGAGAGTGACTGTAAAGTTGGCTCTATCGCGGCAGCTCTTGGGCTCTTGCTTCCAAGGGACTGAACTGTTCCCATCCCTAAGCAACCTTTAGCTAATAGCATACTAGCAACAATGGGTTCTTTCTTTTAGCTTGGAAAAATATTCAAGCTTTAGGTTCTCTGTGCTTCTCTGCAGAAGATGCTTCCAAAGCCTGAAGATTTTCCGACTAAACTGAAATACAGCTCAATGTTGTTCCTTTTGTTGTTTGTTTTGTTTTCATGATTCCCTTCTAAATTTTAGGACAATGCCATCACCTTTGTGCAGGTGTTCTAAATTACTTAAACATTAAACATTTAGAAAGATGACCTTTGGTCTCAAAATGTCAATCTTTACATATACAGCAGTATTCTGGAGAAAGATACCAGATGAAAGGCATGCTGGGATTTTTTTGGTTTGTTTGGTTTTGTGCTGCAGGACTGTCATACAGGCTCAGACATGAAGCAGCAGTCCACTGTATGGGGTGCTGTGTGTACGCAAAACATAAAAGCAGGTCTTGATAAGCGCAAGCAGAGCTTACTGAATTTCTAAATAAAAGAAAATGTCTTGTAGGGACAACTTCGTCACTCATTTAGAAACAGTGATCAGTTTAGAAACATTATGATCAGTTACCAAATTTGGCCTAAGAAACTGTCCATGTATTTTGTCTGTATATGTCCAGTTTATATAAATGTTGCCTAATCTGATCCTCCTCCACCAAGGGTAAATCTTCCTTGTTTCAGATTTTCCCACTGGTCTCAGGCACTTCGACTGCTGAAAACGGATCTTGCCAATGAAGACAGAAGTGAAGAAGGCACTCTGCCTCTTCTAGGATCTAGGAGCAGGTCCCACCCCAACCCCTCTTCTTCCTTTTCCTGCTGCTGAACATCTAGTTACATGTGCATATTCCTATTGCATCAACTGAAAAATGGAGACCTAGCAAGGGAAGTTCTCAAGGTCACAGAAAAAATCTGAATTTGTGCATTCTAATGATCCTAAGAGCTGGTTTTAGGACTCATTAGTCAATGCCGTTATTTCTCTGAATAAAATCTTAATTTAATGCGTACAATCAATGAAAAAAAGGCCATAAAAAAGAAATGGGTTTTATGTCCTTAATAACAGCAGAGCCTGTTCAAATGAAATGACAACCATCAAAGAGAACAAAATCAATTTGAATAAAATCACTTCGGCAACTCAGAAAAGACTTTTTTCCGTATCTTTTCACCTTTCAAAGCAGATTTAACTAGATCCACAACAGAAATGAAAACAGATACTCTCTTCAAAGTGGTTTCATTTTTTCCATGCGCTTCTGTCCTTTTAGTCTTGCTTAGACTAGAAATCAAAATGTTGAATGTTGTAAGGAAGTTTCTTAGCAAGTACATTTTATGTGCTATGTCTATTTGCCAAAACAGAAACCAGCCTCTATGGGTGGTGATCTTTCAAAGTAGAAAGCCAAAAGGTCACTTACGGCTTTATTCTCTAAGATGTTATGTGGATAAGCACATGTTTTAAAGCTTTGTTGTGTGACACTTTGTTCAGCACCTTGCAGAGTTGATCCTTCTTCGCAAGTGAATAATAACAATTTACTAATGCCATCATTCTGAAGTATTTAAGAGCAAGACTATATTTTTGCGGATTAAAACCCCTTCTAGCTGGAATTTATTTAAGTACAGCAATTCACTGCAAAGCCCTTCAAGCACTTAATTTTCAGTTTCAGAATATGCATGCTTAATTTTGTCAGTTCACTTAAGAGCAGGCTTCAGAAGCTTCAATTTGATTATAACATCTCCACTTACATATAACTATATGGGTCATTTGTGCCATAGGGCTGTACTTCCCACATGTCTGAATTTTGCCTTCCACAAAACATCATGTTTTGTCTCTCTAAAGTCTTGCTCATCATATTCCATTTCAGAAGTTTTGCTGTGCATCTTTTTACTGAAATACTTTTACTTATCTAATCTATCTATCTGTCTATCTATCTATCTATCTATCTATTTATACAGACCTATATTGCTTCCTGCAAAGGGATGCCCATACCACACACTAAAATACAACTTAATAGCAGCATGTTCACAGATAAAGAGCTAGATTTCAAATACAGCATTTCATATAGCATATGACAATATTTCATACTTCCCCGTTTGTACCTCTTTCATGGACAGAAAATACAAAGTAGCTCTACAACTAATTAAATATCATAATAGTTTATTATCTCTAATTAATAATAACGAGGAACGAATGATATCTCTAGAACCTTGGATACTTTTCTGTGATTGTTCCGATTGATCTTTAATTGTTCCACCTAAAAATTAATTTCCTGTCCTCATGATTATCTTCTTTGAAATACTTATGAATAGGATCCAGCTAACAGCTATTTTGACTAATTTCCCTGAAGATGGTCTGAAATTTTTCACATCACTACAATTGCCTCTGAATAACTTTTCCTTCTTTTTAATAAAATATGTCACTCTTACGTTTGCTTTCTGACATATTTAATATCCATCACGTTTTCAAGTAATATAGAAATTATATAGGTACCTTCTTCTAATCGATCTATACTACAAAGATTATTAAGGCACTCTTACAAAATGACCATTTGCAACACTCACATTCCTTTCAAGTTCTTCAGTGTGTAACAGACGACCTACGCAACCGGATAATAGCCATAAACCCCTAAATCCCATAAAATTTATGACTATATAGATAATTAACTGCTACAGGTGCCTACTTTCAGCAACCACTCTTCTACAACACTACTGACAGAAGCTCAGCAATTCAAAATGATTAAAAAATGTGACAAAATTCTCCCTAGGTATATTTTAAAGACTATTATCAAATAAATAATTTCTTAAGGAAACTTAAAGCTAGGTAGACATAGTAATATCTCAGGCAGAAGACATAGGATTTTGTCCTCTGAGTTTGTTTTTCTACATCTGAACATAATTTAGTTTTATTTGGTGGGCTCCGCGCAGCCCCCGACGGCGGCGGCGGA
>JBCJKH010038940.1:0-11840 GCA_039877255.1 Loriculus beryllinus
GAGAAGGGGCAACGACCTCCCTAAAACCTCTACTAGCACAGAATTTCCAACTCTCACTTCTATAGAGGTCATTTGAACACTCCAGTCATTTGCTACTCTGAAAACACCCAGCAAGAGCCTTTTCCCTCTTTTATCTAAACTTGCTAGGTAACAACTGGAAATTAAATTTAAGCAGTTTATCCATTTATAATTGATACCAAGAAATATTAATATCTAAGGCAGACTAGCAATGTAAAAAAAAGACAAATTAAAGCCTACCCATGGGCTCCAAGTTCATGCCTTTTTTTACTTTTTAAATGCCTGCAATACTTGCCACCTCCCTACCAAAAATATCATAATGATACAATGGAAAGTTGATACAATAATAATAAAGCATTCAAAAAATGCCTTTAGGAAATTACTTCAGTACTGATGAATGAGATCCATAAACAAATGTTAATCCCATTACACAACACGGTGTTCCCAGCAATGCTGCATTTGCTGCTGAAGAAACAATCCAAGCATTATCAAGAACTAACGTAATTCGGCATCAGTAAAGATGCTCTAGGCTAATATTTTATACTTTACTAACTACAGTCAGCATGCTACTCCAGTTTCTTATCAGCTAAGTTTATAGAAAAACCAGTACTTCAACATGGCCACCAATTATTGTCCTCTTACAGTTACTGAAACCTTATTTATTTTTAAAAACACAGGAAAGACACTGCCTTTTCCCCATGGAAAAAAAAAACCAACAAAAAACCAAAACCAACCAACCCAGAGGTAAAAGCATGTTTTTTTCTGTTACGTGTGCCTGTTCTAAAAGAGCAATCACCTTCTGAAACAACTGCTCAGTTGAACAAATACATTGGAATATCGTCCTCTGGTCAAAACCAATCAGAGCAACAAACGAGTTTTATGGCTACAGCTTGATCTTAGATCGAGCTTTTCAGTCCTCCAAAAAGCTTTTCAGTCCTGCAGAGATAGCAGATTCTGTGCTATTACAAACAAAATTTATGGTTCAACAAAGTACTTCCAGAGTTCCTCACCTGTTATGTATCTACTGCATCTATTGACCTCTTCTTAGGTGTGAAGTTGCCCTGCCAAATTCTAGAATACGGCAATAACATATATATACATAGCAACATATTTGTATATGAGAAATATTCACAGAGAAAATAAAACCTACTTGCAACTTATTCTCTCATGCTCTCCAGTAGCCTACAAGCTGATAAAGGAAGGACAAGTTATTTCTGTATCTGCTGGCAGGAAGCAAAAGCTACATACTGCACTAAGTCTTGCATGATAATGTCCATTCCTTCTTTCTGCACATTTGTCATACTTCTTTCTAAAGTACTTATATTGTAGTAGTCAGTAGAATCAAACATAAGAAGTGACTTGATCTTAAGTCATCAAGAAAGCATAGCCACCACATACTTAGAGAGGGTAGATTTAGGTGAGATATGAAGGAGAAATTCTTCCTCGTGAGGGTGGTGAAGCAGCTGCAGCTGCCCGATTCCCTGGCAGTGTTCAAGGCCACATTGGACAGCGCTTGGAGCATCCTGCTCTAGCGGAAGGTGTCTCTGCCCATGACAAGGGGCTGGAACTGGATGAGCTTCAAGATCCTTTGCAATCCAAACCAGTCTGGGATTCCATTATGGGCAAGCTGTTTTAAAAGCACGAACTAGTACCTGAATATCTGAGTATTCTGGGAGCTGTATTGGTTTGCCTTTGTGTTTCTGCTAGCCAAAGAGCTATTTTCATGTTGATGTCTCACCAGAACTTTAACTATTATGTTTTAACTCAGTGTGGCAGGAAGAGTCTTGTTGTCTAAAGCTCGCCTGGTGCTCAGCTCAAAAGAGGAGTGGTCCATGACTCTGACTCCTAGAAGCTATAATACAAAAGTAATAAATAGCAATAAATAACAAGGGATGATCTGAAACACCAGCTTGCATCAGTGCCCCTTGTCTACTAGCATTTCTACATTTTCTCATTTTCTACCACCAGTAGAGCTGAAACTGAACCAGTAATTGTGGGAAACTTTAGGAAAGTATGTCAAACGTAGACGTGGTAATAGTGTCTGTCGCTCGCCCTTCCCCCCCACCCCCCCTTTTTTTCTAAATAGCATTGTGGGGTGCCATTTTTATTGTCTATCAATGACTTCCAGATTGTTTACTCAGTTCACATATAAAAATTAAAAGGATTTTGAAAGCGAGCGGTTAGGAAAAGTCATGGAAAACTGGATAAGTACCAGAAGATTTCTTTAAAATTTAAGTAGTAGGAAGCTCCAAAATACAAAACTGCAGTAATCGTGACAATAAATATTCAATAAATTTATGAAAATAGTCCAAAGCACTATGACAATTCCCATTGTCTCGTGAAACAATAAGCAGCCACCCAAGAAGCAAGCCAAAATTGTTTGTTTTGTAGCTGTATGACCCTTTGTTCTATCATTTAAACTGATGGACTATCCACAGCCAAGTTATTTAACAAGAAGATGAAGGGAATTAGTTCAAAAATTTCAAACATTAATTTCTGTTACTCACACTTGTGTGTTTACCGAAGGCCAGATGCTGTTTTATCAGACAGGTTTTACGTTAAGCTTTGCACTAATGCTCATGCAAAGCTGTAAAAGGCTCACCTTCATCCTGTACAAGAACTAAAAGCTTGAATTGTGGCACAGGTGAGGAAGCACAGCTTTCTTTTTAATTGAACTGGTTGCGTGTTTCATCTAAATTAACTTGCTCTTTCAGCTAAGAATCACAAAGGGGTAATAAAAGTATGCATAATTTATTTTGCCCGCATCACGTCCAGATTTCATGACTTGGAACAATGAACACAGAATGTGGACTTTGGAACACAAAATGCAGAATGCACAACAGCCCATTACTCGCAGCCTGGCAGGGAGGGCTTTCAGAAAATACAGCTGGCATTCTTTATCACTCCAAGCAACACAACATTCTTGCACTGTCCTGCAAGACACTGTTCTGGAATGAGATTCTAGAAACATGCATGAATAGAGATGGAAGACTTTTATTTGTGATCTATAATCACAAGATGTGTCCAAGGGCCATGATGGGAGCTGCATATACTGTAGGATGATGGCAATTTTTCTGAGAGGTTCACAAATACAGCTGGTATTCCACTTACCCACTTAAAAAAGTGTTTTAAAGGGTTAATACATGTTATAAACAAATCACTGCTTATTAGTAGTTTGGTAGTAGTGATTGGTAGTAATCATTAAGTCACCAGGACATATGAAGTTGTATTATCAAAACATTTATTTCTTGTAATGACTTTCTAAATTTCAAATACTTCAATGAAGCAACCATTACTCAAACCAGTGTAATACGAAAAAAAATTGACACATTCTTTTCTTCCTTTTCTGGGGCCAGTTTGCTCTTCCCTTGCCCTCTCCATAGATTTTTACAGCTTTGGAACAGCTACCTGCAGAGCCGGCAGAGTTGAACATCAAAATTAAACACACAGTTACACTGAGGAACACAAGTCAACCAGACATATTGCCCTAACCGTCGATAGCGTATCCCACCTTTACATTTGAAAAACCTCAGCATATGCCTCTTCATGGCTTTGCTTATTTGAAAAATAATATAGCAGTAATGTTTCTTTCACTGGCTTGTAAAGGTAAGTTAAAGCCCATAAACTAAAAGGAAATCCTAAAAATAGTTAGGCTATAAATGCAAATGGTATTTTGTCATCCACCTTCATTCAGAATGGGTTTGTTTCATGCTTTACCATTTTAGGAAGATAGGATAGAGAGACACATTGCATAAACATCTTTGAACTATGACATGCTTGTGGAAAAGCTAATAGGTAAGTGATGCAGAGGCTGTTAGGCTTTTTAGACTAATTAATCTTACAATATTGGGGGGGTGTCCATCTTTGCAATGGGGAATAAGTTGAGGACAAAGCACAGGAACTGCTTTCCTATCCTTACAGTACGGAAAGCAGCAACTGCTACACCCAAAAAGACACAGGAAAGGGTGATGAACACATTCAGAAATATTTATTTCATGTTCAAAACCTCTTACAGAGGACAGACTGTGCCATGTGAGTAAACTCAATGGAAAGCTATGACATGAACCATGGAAAACTTTGGTGAAGGTTACACATCTGAAATTTCACAGTATGCCTCATTTTCAGTGTGGTGCCAATGTTAGCCTTGAAATGAAAGGTTTACAAGAAAAAAATGGAAAAAAACCAAAACCAAACCAAAACCAAAAAACCAAACCCAAATATACTGAATGAGCAGAAGACATGGAGTGCAACCTGTGTGAAAGGACAGAGTGGCTGATGGCACGAGGTTACTACTGCATACAGATGTAATTCCCCATTAGACTTTTAATCTGACTTTCAATCTGACTTTTGCATGGTTGGACTGTTCTACTCAGAGAAGAAACCAGACCATGTGGAATTGAATTTGTACTAAAAAAAAAAAAAAAGGTATTTAACTCTGTGTTTTCTGTAAATCATTACAGAGCCTTTATGTTTGCAAGGGGAAGGCACATATCTTCAGATCTGCCAAATAAACCAGATTTTATTCAGGAAGCATATATCTTTTCACAGGAAGGCAACAAAATAATACCAGAGACAATAGGAGTATTTAGTTGCCTAAAGGTGAGGATGTGATGCAGGGTTTTGTTGTATGAGGGCCAGAAATAGGACATGATGACCTTGCAAATGATGTTATAATAACAGGCTTAAGTGATACAGAACAAATATACAAATTACGTCCCACCTTTTCAGAGATGGAGGAGATAAAAAAAACCAAACCAAACAAAAAAAAAAAAAACACCTAAGAAAAAAAAAGCAACCTCTGGAACTATTTTGCAGTTGGACACAAGAAGGCCTCTGACAGAGATGGCAGTAATTTATAGACATTGCAATAATTCTTTGACTAATTGCTCAAAAAAACCCAGGGATTAAATGACAGAAACAGATATACATCCCACAGAAGCGGAAGGAGAAGACATGGAAAATTATTATCAGCCAGAAAGCTAACTTCAAGCATCTCAGCTTTTAACCGAGAGTGTAAAAGCAATCCCTGATCTCAAACCTCCATACGCAGACATCAAAAGAGACAAGTATATATACCTAAAACTGTCTTAAACCAGTGGGAATACTGATGGTGCAAAGTAAAGTAAGCCCAACCCCACTTTAATTAAGTAGATGAAAGAAAGATATTTAAACCAAAACAAAAATCTAAGATGTCTCAGCAGCAGGCAAACTAATAGAAACAGTATACTCAGGGGCACAATACAGAAATACAGTATTTCTTGTAGATGAGGTAATTACTAGAAAACAAGGCAAGAATGACTGTATTTAGGAAACAGCTGTATCTGATTTACATGGGACATTATCATGGCCTTATCTTGAAGGCATATTAAAGTTCTATAGTTGGCTCAGCAAATGACTAATAAAATGTTTATTAACAACAACAAAGAAATAAAAGACATGCAGCAGTGAGACAGTAACATACAAAACAAGATCAGAAAAAACAAACAAAAAACCCTCCAAACAGACAAAAACCAAAGGAAAAAAATAAAAAGCCCGATTCCCAAATACAACATAAAGAAACTCAAACAACTTAGCATATGTTTTCAGTCCAGAAGCTAATTTAATGTAATGGAAGAATGCCCCTTCAGTTCCAGCCCTTGTCCTTACATCAACCTGAGCTCCCTAAACTTCAAGACTTCCTGACTTACACTTTATGGAAAGAAGAGCTCCTGTGCTAGATGAGACCAATGGTTTATATATCCTGATACCCTTTCTTCAACAGTGGGCAGCTGATTCAGTAAGAGATGCAACAAAATCTACTCAGTAGGTGCCCATAGGATGAGCTGCCCCAACATGGGAAAGTTTCCTCCTGACCTCAGAAAGCAAAGGAAACAGGAAAGTCTAGTTTATTCTCTAAATGTAAAGAGTGATACAATGATAGTGATCACTTTTCAAAGCTTTTGTCCAACTTATCATCATCTGAATTTTTTGGCCCCCAACCCTTACAGCATAGTCAGCGTTGTACATAACCATGTGCACTGATCTGCCATCAGAAACTTTTCGTAAATTCAATAAAAATACTGAAATATATATATATAATTTCCTTCACCAGAACAAGCGCCAGCTAATTGCAAATCCATATACACTGCTAGCCTGCCTCCATAGCAGGGGGGTGTTTTAATACATACTGAAAGTTTCTCCTTAACACCCTGTGCCACCTCCATCCCCACCACCCCAAAATATTACTCCTATGCCACACCTCAGGAAGCATCAGCAGATTTCCATCAAAATGCTCAGGCCAAGGCAAATCAGGTGAACCAGCTTCCTAAAGCCCTCTAAAAAAAAAAAAATCAAACTTCACCCACAGGTTTATTTTTCCAGCTGATAGAATTTGCTTAGCTTTTCCTCATACTAATTGTTAGAATTATTAAAAATCTCTGGACCATTTACAGCATGCAAATACCTACAAAAAACAATGTTTTACCATGTCAGTTTTGACGTAAATCAATTCTGTGTTGAGCACAAGCCATCATGCCCCATCCTCCTGCACCCTCCTGTGTACATGATCTTCCTGTCTTTATCTTGACCCTTGAGCTCAACCCATCACAATGAGAAAATGCTATGTACTTGCTTTGCCTAATATAATCTTAAAACCATTTTAAGATTTAGTCATTATGACATAAAATACATAATATCTCGATTTTCAAAGGTGCACTGAATATTAGTGTATTAAAGCCAAGGTAATCAGATAACATGCAGCATAGGGAACATGACTGAAACGGTGAATTTAGGCAAGCCAGCACAGCTTGGTCATCCAAGGCTTAGAAGTCAATAACTCACAGGTAAATAGCTAAGAGAGAGACATACAAAGATTGAATGCAAGTAAACACAAGACATGGATGCTTCTCACTAGAACTTAAAATACTCCTTTTCACAGTCTTTGCAATTAAAATTTATTAAGCAACTGAAAAGCATTTCCTTTGGTAGGCAACATGTTTAATCTCTGCTGAGGCAGAATATAAAGCGGCACTCCAGCTACCAAGTTCATTTTAACTTGTGTCTGTGCTGTTTTTCATTTTATTAATTGAAGAACTTCCATCAGCCTGAATGGGCTCAGGATCAGACCCTTAAGAAACAGATTGTTTTTGAAGCACTGCAAGCACTGAAACTTGTCACAATATTCAATACTTTATTATGACTTTAATTGCCTCCACCACTACCATTGGACTCTGTTAATCATTTCTCAATCCTTTTATGAGTGAAAACAACAAAAATTAAGGATGTATGGGTTTTAAATTGGTTTTGTTATTAAATAGCTGAATTATTTAAACAGTATTTCAAATGGATGAAACTTTAAAGACTGCTATAAGAGGCCTTTGCCCAGGGCTTCTCAGTTAACATTATTTAAAATTACCACAAAGACGCACAGAATTTTATTTCACTTTGACGATGTTTCTAAAAAGAAAAATAAAGTTAATTATGGCTGTGCATTTATGGCATCTATATATAGCTGCCAGTTAACAGGATTTGCATCCTGCTGAATAAACGCCAACAAAGTAAGTGATTCTGTGAACCCACTTACACACAGATTTCCTAAAGTGCCATGCAAAAAGCTTTTATTAAAAAGGATTGAAATTGCTCATATCTTAAAATAACTTTAGCACATGATGTAAAATATACTATAGTCAGGCTGATTTTTTGGAATTTCAGAAGGTAATTAGCCCCCATTCTTGGAACAAGAGCTCTGCTATTATGATTACCATGAACTATAAAATTTTCCTTTCACGTGTATCTACTTTGCCAGAGATAACCCAAGAAATATTACTGTTAGAGAATAACTGCACAAAGAACATTTTTAGTAGTTTGATTTGGCCACAGACACAAAAAGACAATTCTCTATACTTACATGCTCTAGATGACAACTGAACGAACATCAGGGTGTGCTTTGATCTGCACAAAAGAGAGCTGGGCAAAACTTATTCATAAACCACAAAATTTCCATGAAATGCAGCTTCAGCTTGAAGCTTTCTCAAATTCATCCCAAACTTGCAAAGGCAATTTGTTCAGATACAGCTTTAAGTTCACTTTTATGGCTGTTTCTCACTGGTCAATTCTACTCATCCACCCTTACCACACAAAAAAAAGATGGATGATAACCTATTTGAATCCAATGGTTTGTAAATGGAGAGAAGTAGCTTTAGGCAGTCCCCTACAATGAAACACAGATTTTGTTTGCTGAAGGTCACATGAACTCTCAGTCTCCAGTACAGCTATCCTGGACAATCTAATGACTGCATAGAGCTTTGAAAGTTTCTTATTCATTCTTCTGCACATTGTAGAAATACATAATTATGAAATAAATACCAAACCAGGCATAATAGCTCACATGATGCCACTTCCTAGGTAATTTATCTCAACTCCCAGCAGAAAGTGATTTTTTTAATCAACAGAAATTGGCATTTTCTATATCTCAAATTATTTGAACAATTTACAAATGTGGCAATAAAATGCTTCATTCTACAAAACAGCATATTCTTGTTAACACTAGTTGAACATTTGCCTTAGTTTTCTGACTCAGTGAGACAAATACTGCCCCACCCCAAGTTAGAGCCTTTGAAGCAGTTTATCAAGTATTTCAATCAACTATTTGATCAAGTAAGGTATGGCAAAGAAATTATTTGCAGAACCCTACTGATCATTCCCCCCCAGTCTGAATATGCAATAATGGAAAAAGCAGATAAAAAAATAAATAGCAAAAAGCTTAATACTGAAACCCAGTTAATTTCTCCCATCAAAGCTTAACAGAGAAGCTTAAATATTGAGTTGCTAATTTCACTTCTTTCTTTATTCTTGTGCTGCCTTAGCCCTTGAAAGTCATCACATCTGGACACCTCACATAAAGCTCTGCTGGCAGCATAAGGCAAGGTTTGCAATGGCATTTCTCAGCTGACATTTTTTTGTGAAAGTATCATGAAGCAGGTAAATAAAGAAAGATGGGCCAGCCCAGAGTATTTTAATCCAGCTCCATTTACCTAAATCACACATACAGAATCACTGCTAACTGCCACAGCCAAGATGAACCAGGGAAAACTGAAACTTAAAAGCATCGTAAGCAAGGGCAGTTGTACTTATAAAATCAAAGAGCAATGGAATTTGTGTGCTATGCTGGAGGGCAAGAAATAGATTTATTTTTTTTTTTTTAGGGTTTTTTTAACATTTGTATTGGAGCCAGTAGCATTTGGGTCAAGGCAGATGTACAACCCAATCCTTAGCTAAGATCATATTCACTGTACATACACTGAACAGACACAAGAACAGAGCTGCCAGTAAACCTCTAGTTCTGCATCCGTCTTAGTGAATTTAGTTTACCTCAACTGAGCACAGCTTGTACATTTATTGGTACAGTTTGTTCATTATTTACCTTCCTCATGACCATCAAGACAAACTTGGATATTGTTTCCATAGCTACCATCTGTACATCGTTTAAACTCTCCCCTGACCCAGGCATAAATTCCTATGTACGCTTTTTTCTAACAGCTTTGTGCTGTCAAGGGTACCAAATTCTCATTATTTCTTCTAAATTCAGAGAACCTGACTTTCAACATACATTCAAGGACTTTTATAGGCCACATCTTACAGCTTACATAAAACATTGCAACTTCAGTGGAGCTAATGGAGCAGAAAAAGACGTAAGAATGAGAATCTTGTGCAGGCTAATCAAGCTCTGCCTACAACAAGGACCTCTGAACATGAACCGTTACGTATCAGAAGCTGGGAAAAAAGACAGTGCAGCCAAGACCAGAGAAACTCAAATGTCTGACTCAGGAATAATGGATTGTCAGGCAATGCATGAAGCATTTATATATATACTTTACAACTTGAAAGCAAAAATCAAGTCTTACATTAAATTATGTGTTTTGCCAGAAAAATCATCACCCGAAACAGATACAAAACAGTCACATCTCCAAATATTTCAAGGTAAGAAGCACAGGAAGCCAGTCACTGTTTGGAAACAGGGTAGTATTTGTGACACCTGAATTGTTTCACTGCACCTCAGGCAGCAATCCAAAGCTACTAAACTATGACCACAAACCACATATGATTACAACACATCTAGGAGATTGTGTCATAACAACAGTCCATTTTTTGAATAAAGCACATGGGTATTGGAAGGGACATAAATGTCCTTTGTATTCTGTATGTCCTTCAGTTGCCTTACCAGTTATATCTGGAGGTATCACACAAGAATGTAGCAAAGCAAAGCACATCATACAATCAAGACCCATTTTACCTAATGCCAGAAATAAACTCCAAACAATAATGCACTCTTTCAGCAAAGCTTTTCATTCACATAATTCATACATAACTCTCCAAATAATGTGTCCTAAAGAAATATGGGTTAAGTTTCCCAAACTTTTGCAAATTTTTTTTCCAAACTTTTACATTTTTTTTAGTTAAAAAAAAAAAAAAAAAAAAAAGAGAAAAGAAAAAAAAAAGAGAAATTAAACATAAGAAAAGAAAGTGCCTCCAAAGCAGACCTCTGCTAATGGAAGGTGATTATATAAATCCATTCAGAAAGTCATTCAGACTTTGCCTCTGATTTGGGTTTGGCTTTTTGTCTTGCTGCTGACATTAAAAGGCAACTCCAGAACACTATTAGAAGAATATTTTTCCCATCAGAGAAGCATTTTCCAGCCTAAATTTAGTGAGTTAATATCCTTTTCTCTGGGCCAGCAGTGTCCTTTAGCTTAACCACCCCTTTTCTGACCCTAGCATTCATTTCTGCTATGCACTTATACAGATCTATTACACATTTCCCTCCAGCCTTCACTTTATGAGGCTAAACAACAAGCTCTCTAGTTTCTCTCTTAAGGCTGCTTTTTGATCCCCTCATCTATCCTAATCAAAACAACAGAGTTTTTGACTGCAACAATCCAATACTACTGTAAATTAAGACAGAGCTATTAATAAACAGAAGCTTAAGCATTAGGCTCCTGAAACTCCATTTGGACAGCTAGGAGGTTCAAAACTGAAAAATACATCAGTATTCAACAGAATTTCAGAAATTCAATAGAAATTCAGAAATTCAATAGAACTTGCTGGGTGGGTTATGCTGAATTTTTAAAGGAAAAAGAAATACTCTTGCATCTCAATTTTATATGATATTTACCATTAAAAAACCCCTTAATTTTAGCTTGAGGTTTTGTTACATTTCCTTTAATACAGAAAGCATCTTTATATTTTTCATAGATGTGATGTTGTAATTTTTCTAGTTTGTAGAAAATCCACAAGATACAGGAAATGAGGGGTGCAATTCCTATTCTTTATGACCTCTCTACAGCCCTGTTCTCTTCTGAATTAGGACATTGTACCAAGGAAGCAGGGAAAACGTTAAGTCAAATCTGCTGCTTTGCCTTTGCACTGAAGTTGCTTCTTGCAGACATCAAGCCTCATATAATGAAGAGTATCATAGGAGCCCTTTGCTAGACTCAGGTCTAACCAGCATTAGGACAGTAGTCCAGGGTAGTCCTGAGCTATAGAGTGGTGCAGTTCAGGTCATCTCTTACAACCAGTTAGATTTGGATTTTCTCAAAAGAACAGATATGTTCTGCTGCATGGAAATCTTTCCAAACAGAAGCCAGAAAAATGTACCTCCACCCTCTTCTGCTTCTGAAGGAAGAGGATGCATGACAGCTCTGTGCTGCCTGGCAGGGTGTAAACTTGATATGGTGAGAAAGGACAATGTGATATTGTACAAAAGACAAAGACGCCAGTACTCTGCTGAATACAATAGAAACAATGTGATTGAGACCACTTCAAGAAAGTTATTACTTGCTCACTAA
>JBCJKH010038940.1:11940-22055 GCA_039877255.1 Loriculus beryllinus
CTCACTAACTTGCTCCTTTGATTTACCCTGCAAGCGACCTTCCAGGAGTCCCTTCTGAGTCACTATATGTTCTTCTCACTGCAGCTCACTGACGGGTCGAACTGAAAGAGGAACCCAACACAGAGCCATATCTGTTGTGCTGCTCTGGAGTGTTGACAGACTTTCTGTGGTTGCTTTAATACCTTCATTGATTACTCTTTGAGACCTCGTATTTATAAGAAGCAGCATAAAAAAAAAAATAGAGGAAAGTAAAAAGGGGAAAATGAAAGGGCAAAGGAACTTAACAGTGAGATTAGCAAAAAAAGAGGTGGTATCCGCCGGGAGTTGAAACTGAAACACAAATAGAGCAGTTTTTGAGGACTTTATTATATGTGTGCTAAAAGGGCTAAGAAAAAATAAAAGAGGGAATTTTATTATTAGCCCAGTTTTATTGTGATTGCAGTAAAATTGAGGATTTTATTTTAGAAAAGCTTAAACTTTGTTTTCTTTTTTTTTTTTTGCAATGAACTCATCTGTTTTCACTTTGAAGTGACATCTTTGTTTAGAAAACTGCCAGCATTCAATTAGAAAGATTTTAAAGGCTTGAGAAAATAAAAAATTCTGCTTCTTCTCTACTCCCCATCCCCCTGGTTACCAAAACAAAAAAAAACAAATCCACTCAAGTCAATTTGAATGAAAACATTTCTCTACTATGGTAAAGAAACCCCACCAAACAACAAAACAAACCCGAATCAGTACTGCATCAAATACAACATAAAAAAGGTCCTGCTAGTAATATGAAGAGAAAGCTTACTTCCTTCTTACTGTACTCTGTAAGTATTTTGGAGAAAAAAAAAACCAACCAAAACTATACCTTCACTACAGATTATATTCGAAACTATCAATTTTTTGTCTGGAGATAGACTTCCGGAGAGTCTAGAACCATTTTTATGGCTGAATATTCCCATATAACACACACACTCACTCTCTGTCTCCTTTAGGGCAAGAAAAGGAAGACAGCAGGCAAAACTCTGCATACATATTCGTATTTCTCTCGCATCTCTTTTATTTCCCATGGTAGTTGCCCTGCAAGAAGGGCACCACCTCACATTGTCCTCCAACTGCCTGAAAGCTTAAGTGTTTCTCATGTTTTGTCACTACAAATCATCCCATCAAGTAGTACATAATTGATTAAGTACTGAAAAATCTTAACTGCACTTTTGCCCTTGTCTCACTTTTGTTTGTGTCATTCATTGATCATAAGCATCTTAAAGGGTAGGCACAATTTTGCTTTGCAACCCAGATAATAAAAAGGAATGGGAAGCAAGTTAAACAGTCAACACATTTTATAACATCATATTCTCTTACTACTTTTCTGCTTAATGACTAATTTTGTCCATATGCACACCTACATGCTTGAGTTGTGAAATTCAGCAGAAGACTTGTATTGACTGTACTTCTCCATCTTTTTTAGGTACACCTGCCAAGTTAATAATTTCTTACCATCATGTCCACCTACTTAATTTATAAAATATAGAGTTATTTAGTACTTGCATAAAGCAAGTGTAGGAGACCTTAGCTTAAAAGTCTGACACGCATGAAAACATCCTTGCTTCTCTACTGTTTTTCTAAGCTTGAAGCTGAATTCAGATCTGAATTTAGCTGTTAGTTGCTGTTAGAAACAAAGTTCTGCACCTCACAACTCCCCCTTCACCACTTGGATAGAAAACGATCCTTTTGAAAACTTGATATCGACTGTTTGCCTTATTAAAACTAGAGGTATACACAATAAAGAGATAATAAAGGTATACATGACTACTTCTGGGGATTTATCTTTCATTTATGTATCAATATACACACATATGTACATACAGGATATAACCCTATGTTAGGTATTCTGACAACAATACACCTATTCTTAACACAAAGGACATACTGACCTGTTTATACACCCTACAAAAGGTTCCAGTTCATGCCTTGGCTATAGTAAATGGCAAATCAAGTATGGAGGCAGAAGAATCCTTGGGTTACTCTGAGTTCAAAAATAAGTACAAGATGTCTTCAGATGATCCTCTTACTCTCTGGAAACCTACTTAATGACTGATATTTGCCACAATTGTGAAGAACACAGGAAGAACCTGAAGGCTTTTGGCTAAATGCGGTTAATAATTTTTGTAGGTCTTCCTGCTGCCTGCTGTAACAGGGAAACTGTTAAAGGACTGTTACAGAAAAGCAAACTACTCTGGAAATGCTACAGAGGCAGGACTTCCTACCCCCACCACCTTCAAACAAGTAAATACCATATATAAAAGCTTGATTTTGGCTAGATAATTCATATTAAGCCCCTGTCTTATGAGCAACGATCTCGCTACAAAACACAGCAGTAAGTCATCTCAGGGAATTATCTCTGAACATCCAGCCAAAATTGCACATGTTCTTACTAAATGCTCTTAAAAAGATACTTTTATTTGGAGCTATAAATTAAGAAAAAGTACATCTATGATTAATCTGAGATTCTCCCTTGCTCCCAAATAATTTTTAAAATGGCTTTGTCGCAACCAAACTGGAAGGTCAAATTTTGATTCTTTTCTGGGCATTTACTTTTCTGGCCTCATATGAAACTGAAAAGGTAGGGGTTTGAGTGTTGCTGGATTGAGAGAAACGCCACTGAAACACTTAAAGATAAAGCTTTTTTTCTGGAATACAAGAAAATTTCTGTAAAGCCAATAAGAAGAATTAAGTTCTCACTAAAACAGAGACAACAGTGCTACTGAATCCTTACCAAATTCAGAGGGGCCTGAACAGCTTCCTGGAAGCTTTGTATCTAAGTACAAATAACTGCTGCAGTGTTGTACCTTCTCTTGACCTGATCCCTTAACACTACCACTGCAAGAAACAGAAAACCAAACTAAATTTCAGAAAGGAAAACTCTGTTATATTACTTAGCCCTTTAAACTGCAAACAAGCCTACTAAAGAAAAGATGCACTGAAGTAGAAATGGGATAAGAAAGATCCAAATAATGAGTGTTTATTTTTTATACTGCATTAACACCCAGCAGTGCCAATCTTAATTAGAATCGCTGCACAAGTCCTACATATTTACACTGCAAGAGGAGATTATGTCCTGTAAGAGCCTAGCAAAACCAAAGCATAAGAAAAAAAATCAAAATAAAATAGAAGGAAGCTGTGAATAAGACAATGCTATCTCCATTGGCAAAATGGAGAGCTCAGGCTCCAAGTGATACACTGATTTGCACAAGGTTACCCAATTTTAGATTGGCAGAAGTAAAAACAAAACCGCAATTTTTTAATGGGAAATGCATTCAAATCCAAATAGTCAATCCTAGAAATACTTTCTCAATGCATCTATCTTTAAAACAGCTCACACAAATGTATATTTTCAACTACGTTGATATTACTAAACACACACAAGAAAGCGTAACAACATTCACTACTGTAGTTTCAGGGGTTTAATTTGTTTTTACATTCTGTATTACCTACACTCCTTGCGTTGAAACAATAACAAAAAATTTACATTGCCTCTATAATTTCTATGGCTAGTAAATTACCATTAAGAGTTAAAAATCCTTATTTGTGATTATATGCAAGCATGAGAAACTAGGTATTTAGGTGTGCTTAACACAGGAGAATTCCTAACTAACTTTCAGTATAGCGACAAACTGATTAACTCTGATCCTTTCAAATGCAAAGGGTTAGGCAGACTTGGATACAAGAGTATATTGCCCCCACTCATAACAAGAGCTAGCCAGGTTAAACTGAGCAGTACACAGTGAGCACTGAAGAGCTGGGCAATTACAGATACAGGTGTATATGTATCTATACACACACACACACACACAGAGTGTTGGGAAACGATCTTCCACAGCATAGGAAGTTCTGTTAAGGTTGCTATATTGGAATCATTCTTCAGCAACAGCATCACTTATGAACTATAAGCCCTTACAACAACAAACAATGCTTAAATACAGACAGCATTTCTCTGCTTTGCTAGAGAAATCCTTCCAAAATGCAGTGCCTGCTCAGGAGCAGTAACAGAAAGTTGCAGTCTTAAAAAGACAATAGCAAATAAGAACAAGCAAGCATGAATAGAAACTATTCAGCTGTTAATTAGAACTTTAAAAAACTAACTATTCTTCAAATCCATCAATGAAAACCCTTTAAGAAAAATCTTGGTTTATTGTGTCTTTGATCGGACTCAAGTCTTTAAGAAGTCCATATCTGTAAGAGCTGGATTTGTGACTTGGGGCAGAGGTTATGCATTTGAAAAACAATTAGTTTCCTACCTAGTACCATCCTCTGCCACAAACAAGAGAGGATTCTGCAGAGTATAACAACTAGACCTCACAACATCTCTCTGAGATGAACATCCCCATCTCTGATTTTCAGGCAGAAAGCAGACATACTCTTGAGGGTAACACTGAATTACCACTGATGTTCAGAGCATAGACCCCTTATACTTGACGTACAAAACCGTCCTTTCACTGCCTGAAGCATTTTGACACTGTACCAAATTGCTTAGAATGTAATTTAACATGAACATGTGATTCAGCACCAGGATTTTCTTGTTGTCATGGTACTCAATCCAGGAGAAATGTGTGCAAAGTTTAATTGACTTTTACCACAAAAGTAATTTACTTGCCTAATACTTCATCCTGTCCTACATCCAAAGCTCACTGAAATGGGACAGAATGGCTTTTAACCTGAAAACTTTTGGTGATCCATATGCAGGCTACTCCTGCAAACGTATGTACTAGTGCAACATGAGAGGGAGAGCCCTTCCCTGGAAGAGGCAGAAGTGTGAACTTGTCAAACACCTCTTACACCAACATCTCATTGACTGTATCTAGACTAACTTCCTAAGTGAAGAGTCTAGTTTACCCCAGTAGTTCTGTGTGTATGTTCGCACACAGACACAAAAAAGATTCAACTCACTGTGTGCTATAGCTAAGTATCCATCCAATAACAGAAAGTTCAATTACTGGCAATGCCTTAGCCTCTCTAGTAATTTATATTGCATAAACATTAGAACTTGAAGCCAGTTCAAATTCTCACTACAATTAGAAACACATTTCCTCTTGTCATCAATTTCTCTGTTTGCCTACGTCAGATACAAATTGCTTATCTATTATGTCTATTATGAAGGCATCAATGAAAGCTTATGTTACAAAGGAACAGTTATTACTTTTGATTAAATGCTAAATTAATGTTGGTTCACCACATACTGAAATTCCCATCACTCCCTTCAAAGCAGAAACAGCAGGTGAACTCTAAAATAAATCGTAACTATTTAAGAGAACAATGAAGCAATCTGCCATATCCCACTAATGTATATAATAAGACATAGGAGCCAACTACTCCAAAGGGGCTGGAAAATTCAGTCACATACAAAGTTAGAGTCATAGAATTGTTTAGATTGGAAAAGACCTTTAGGATCATCAAGTCCAGCAATTAACCTAGCACTGCCAAGTCCACCAAATAAACCAGGTCTCTAAGCACTACATACACACAACTTTAAACGTGGGATGGTGACTCCACCACTTCCCTGGGCAGCCTGTTCCAATGCTTGACAGCCATTTCAGCAAAATTGAGTTTCCTAATATTCAGTCTAAACCTGCTCTGGCACAGCTTGAGGCTGTTACCTCTTGTCCTATTGTTTTGTACTTGGGAAAAGTCAACCAACACCCAGCTTCCTACAACCTCCTTTCAGCTAGTTGTAGAGACCAATAATGTCTCCCTGCAGCTTCCTTTTCTCCAGCCTAAAAAACCTCTGTTCCCTTAGGTATTCCTCATAAGACTTGTTCTCCAGGCCATTCACCAGCTTCTTCCAGACCTGCTCCAGCAAACTATTCTCACTCTTTTAGTGAGAGGCTCAGAACTGAACACAGGATTTGAAGTGCAGCCTCACCAGTGCTGAGTACAGGGGCATGATTACTGCCCTGGTTCTGCTGACCACATCATGTTTGATACAAGCTGGGATGCTCTTGGCCTTCTTGGCCACCTGGGCACAAGCTGTCTCATGTTTAGCCAGCAGATAGCCAGCACTACCAGGTGCTTTTTTTGCTGGGCATCTTTCCAGCCTCTCTTCCCCAAACCTGCAATAGTGCATGGGGTTCTTAAGGCCCAAGTGCAGGACCTGGCACTAAGCCTCGCTGAAACTCATAAAACTGGCCTCAGCCCATTAATCCAGCCTATCCAGATCCCTCAGTAGAGTCTTCCCACCCTCAAGCAGATCAACACTCCTTCCACACTTGGCGTCATCTGCAAACTGACTGAAGGTACACTTGGTCCTATGTGTGTATGTGTGCACCCCCTGACTGAGATAAATCAAAGCATTCTATCCTGTAGACATAATTGCTGCTGTTCAGAACACTATCCAATATTCATTTAAAAGATAAAAGATACAATCACCTTAGTCATCTGCCACATTGATGTTTGTGCTAAGCTTTGTATCTAGGAAAACAACATTCTCTAGAGAAAGGAAATGGCACTCGAGACTGGACTTTTGAAACGTTTGAAGTGCTCTTTTTAAGAGTGCAGAGTCTAGCCCATATTTTCCAACCCAAACTAAACTGAGAATCCGAAAACATAAGAAAAGAGAAACATGGACTGTACAAACAGTTCTTTGAGCAGGCCAGACAAGCCAGTGTAAAAGGTACTCTCTGAGTTAGCCAACATACTCTGACACTCAGCTTATAAATGAAGAGGACTACATGGCTTGTTGACTGACTTTTGGCCTTCGCTTTGCCTTTTCATATAGACGTGACCCTGTCCCTACTTCAGTTGTATAGAAGTACTCTTGCTTTGAAAGGCCTGAAGACAGCTAGGTAGCTCGTACCCCATGGTGTTTCAATTGGTTTCAACACCAGTCTCTCTATCCTCTCCTCAGAATGAAGGTGAAAGAAGATTTGCTTAGTTCCTACAGACAGATGCTGAGACATATGACGTGGAAAAGCGACTCCCTGCCTCACTTCTCTCTCACAAAGATACTCACACAGAAGAGACCAAGAATAGGTTCTGCAAGGAGAGAATGAGTTGCACAACTTTTTCTGTGAAGTTGTACTGAAGGCTGGAAGACTTTTTATGGACCAAGAAGCAGGCAGAATTTCTTTCTCTCTTTTCCTCTTTCTTTAGCTCCTTCTTTCTTTTAAACAGCTGTGGATTCCCACAATTTATATGGTATAAAGGGACAGTTTTTGTAGAACTACCTTCATCAAGAAAGTGAAACAAAGATGTCCAAGACCCAGCTAAACTGAAGGTCTGAGTCACCTAGTGTCCTTTAATTAAATATAGGATTATTTTTTCTCTGCTTTGTGTATCACTTTGTTTCTATCCATACTAAATTTAATCTGCCATTCATTGACCAGCCATTCATTCTTGTTGGATCCTCCTGCAACTGTTTTGCCCTGAATGTCTCAATTAACCTATCAGCAGACTATCACCTCCCTGCTCTACCCCCATTTTTGGGTCAGCTAATTTTTCGTTGCCAATCTGCTCATACAAGGCAACTTTCATGAAATACAGCAAGAGGTGCGAACTACCCAACTCACCCTCCATTGCTGAACTGTCTTTTCACAACCCTAACCTTTCTTCCAGACACCGATTAGCAAGCAGCAGGGCTGTGACAATAGCAAGAGAGTTTTTAAAGGTTCAAAATAAAACACTCAAGCCATTATCCAGCAGTCTGGCAATCAAATTATATTGCCAAGGTACTCAATGAGCCATACTTCCCCACTTGTAAGCCGTAAGTCAAACAAATGGTTTTAAATAAAGAGAAGTGTACTGGAAGAGGAGAAAAACATTTTGGAAATGGATTAGGAAAACCTAAACAATCCCATAGGCAATACTATCTTTTCCCCAGAACATGCCTCTGTACTAAAACTGCTGAAACAGCTCCTTGTTCAGCTGCAGAACTCACCATTTCATATCCAAGACTGCAATGAATGGACAGATTCATCTGATGCCCCTAACAGCACATCCTCTTTTCTTGGATGTTATGTCCCCGCCACAGCTTTGCTCCTGAATCTCTTTAGGGGTAATCCCTCACAACAGTTAACCTGAGGGCTAGCAACTAATTCCTGATTAAGCTCCCTTTTTGTTTCTTCTTTAGAGAAACTAGTTATCTCAAAGGGTCCAATTCTGGATAATAATCATGGCATGTATAGCATTCCTCCTTATTAGAAACCTTAGAAAGTTATTATTTGAGGCAGAAATGCAATAGCTCCGTTCAGGATTCTTTGGTTACAGAAAGCACCAGCCTAGAACTAAAGAAAGAAATCAGCATAGCTGGAAGGAATGATAACAAACAGTTCTAAGGACAGTGCTGTTGCCGCCTTCTCCTGATTTGTGTCACATGCAGACACATGTTCTACTCTCCAGAATGACTTGATAACAATAAGGGAAAAAAATAGAAGGAAAACCAACTTATTCCATCATGAAGACAGGCCCATGAATACACATTTATGTATTCATTTGGAAAGGAAGGAGAGAAGCAGAAAAAAGCACTGACTGTAGAGCTATAAACACAAACTGATACATCTTTTGTGCTTCAATCCTTTTTAGTCTGGAGGTACATCTTGTCATGGTGCACAACATTTTCAGTTATGGCCCTACCTATAGAGGTTTGTGCTTTTACCAACCCTAAACAGGCTACTGTAGCACCCAGTAACCTGGGTAATGCTGGGAAGGACTCTAAAACAAAAAAAACCCCACAAATCAGCATTAAAAGTCATGCCCACTAAGTGGAGAAGACAGGACAGCGACAGGTGACCAGATCAATCCACATTCCATTTATAAGCTGATTACACAGTTCTAACATAGCTGTGAAAATTAACACCAGCCTCTACTATCTTAAGCCACCTCTCCCCCCTCTGCTCCTGCAGATGATTTGGTGGGGAGGCTTCATGTGAATGCACAATGGTTGGATGTTCCCAGAAGAGGGCCCTGACCTGCAGCATTCACTCCAGCTGGAAATCAGGCTGGCAAAGCTTTAAATAATGACATAACTTGCACACCCTCAAGCAGGCCCTCTCCCTAATGGACAAACCTCCAGCTAGGTTGTCCCAAAAGCTCAATGGGGATTTTATCCTTCTTAGGAGAACAGCTGTCACATGAGAAAGGAAGGAAATATTTATTCTTTTTAATTAAGAAAGATAACTATTTCCATTATGTTATGTGGACCTCCCACATAACATAGTGTTAGGCGCACTTCTAATACTCTTGGTTAGATAATAGCCAAAATCCAGCAGCAATGTATACTAAAAGATCAAAACATAAGAGTAAACTATCTTCTTTTGCAATGTTAGCCTTTGAATATGTGAGAGGGTACAAATCTTAGCAATTAATGACTCAGTATTTAAAATTAAAGGAAAGAAATGGAATCCTTGCCCAATTTGTTGGCAAACAGTGAAGACTGTAAGTGAATACCATTTGCTACTGTTTACCGCAACAGGTGGAGTTAGTGTGTTTTCTAAATTTTTCCTGTTTTTCAGCTTACTTCTGTCAAATCTTTATAATGCTACTTTATAAAAGTAGCTTCTAATGGAGTAATCCTTTTTTGAGTTAGTCATTTGAACAAAGGTTGGAGGTTGTGGCAGTTCGTTGGATGGTTCCAATTAAAGGACATGCTATGGAGGTTTCAAAATCACACAGGCAAATTGGAAACTTCTCTTTTTCCCCTCTGAAATTTAGAATTTAGTATTATTGCAAGATCTGGAAAACCTCTTTTCTGGTTTTCCATTAAAAAATTAAAAAAAAAAAAAAAAAAAGTAGCCAAAAGGCAGTGAATGGAATCAGAACTGAGAAGGATAAAGAAAAAGAGCATTGTATTTGCCAGGATCACTAGAAGTCTGTTTTAAAGCTAAGTTGCAACAGGAAAGGAGCTTTGATTTCAAACACTGCTTTAAAGTGAAGGATCCCTTCCAAATGCTATTACCAAGCAGATCCTATTGTGATGGTAATGACATGTTGCGTGGGAAGCAGTGGTTTTACTTGGATGCAAAGGGAAAGAACATTGCCATGATTGATGTACCATATGAGGGTCAAACCACATAATCACTAACTCTCACACTGCCCAATGCAGTGGGATTGGGTTACTTAAGAATCAAAGTTTTCTAAAG
>JBCJKH010038946.1:0-16661 GCA_039877255.1 Loriculus beryllinus
CGAAACTCAAAAACACAGTGCTTGCACCAGCTACTAAGAAGGAGAAAAATGACTGCTACTGCTGAACCCAGGACAGCATCCCTGAGCTGCAGCAAATATGGAATGGTTTTCAGCATACCAAAGAAGCTAAATGTTAGGCATTACCAAATGCTATACAGAACTGAAGTCCCTCATTCTTCCTCCTACTGAACAATAAATCAGAGCTAAGACTCCAGTTTACAGCATCTGTTCAGTCACTGTCAGAATTCTAGATTTATGTCCGACAAAATATAGAGTTGGATTTCTAGTTCAGTAATTGTAGGACCGATCTGAAATTTTTATGAGAGCTGATGTGCTTGCTAATTGAACATCTTGTATTTGTTTACTTGCACCTGTTTCGAGATTCCATTTCCGTTGCTGCATTTGACTTCTTGAAAATCTTATTACAGTCAAGTACAAATATAAATTATTTTTTGATCTGCTATTTTCCCCCTTTTACCTCTCCAAAATACCTTTTAGCCTTGCTCTTCCAGACAGAAAAACATAAAAACTACAGTACCTCAGTCAATCTACTGAGATTTTGTCTTGGTTGAGAGGAAAACCATTACCATTCTGAAAATTAGATTGAACTATTTATTCCAATTATAAGTTAGAACTTCATGCCATCTGAACTACAAAAGACTAATTCTTAATCAAAGTTTTCACACTTCCATTGTGCAACTGGTTTTACCAAAGTCTACTACAATAGTATTCACACAAAAACAAAACAAAAAAAACAAACAAAAAACAAAAAACAAAAAAACCAAAAAGCAACCCAGTAATTTGTTCTTAATTTAATACTATGAAGAGTGAAGAGTTCAGGCTCCCTTTTATTTTCCTGCTAACCAGCCTTTTGAAACTTATTCAGAAGGATGTGTAACTTAGTTGTACAAAGACAAAAGCAAAAGTCATAAGAAGAATGGCAAAAAAAAAAAAAAGAGCATTGTTGTTTTCTGGAAAGCAATAGGAATTAAAGCCTATCTCTAAAGAGTTATTAACATAAGATAGAAACTCCATTCTTTTACTTTAATCCCTTGATGTACTGCCGTAAAAATACTACTCAACCACAGATGCTGGAAGCAATGTGTATTTCAGCATACTTAATCATTTATCAGAGCAAAGCTTTACTGTCAGGCACAATCAGTATTGAAACAAAACCCCTCCGCTTTGCTGACAAACATGTAACTCTTTAATCATTAAGCACAACTCCAGCACCTGCTTTTCTCTTCCTAATCATTCTGCTCTTAATAGAAAAGAATAATCACATCCATTTACATGAAAAAGAAAAATCTAACAATATATCAAAAATACAATTATGGCAAATTAATTTTGCTTCCCAAAGTTTTCACAATTCTTATAAGAATAAGAAAACAGACACAGTCTAATGCTAAGACTAAAATAGCCATGTACTTGGGTTTTCCTGCAGATTTTGGAACTACTTAAACAGTTCACTTGTCTATTGTAACAACACTCCCAAGATCAGCTAACCTAAACAGAACTAGCATTCTAGTTGCATTTTGAAATTAAAGTGTTGAAAAAATCCACAATGAAAATTATGGTTTCTGGATGGAAAACTACTGCACCAGCTACCACAAGGGAGTAAACTAACTGTTACAGCTGAACCCAGGGTGCCCAGAAATAATCCCGAGGAGTGGACTACAGGAAAAATACCTGAACAAAGATAGAATATTTCAATTTTAAGAAGTCAGGGTTCCAAAACTTTCGCTTGGAAACTCTGAACAAAATTTGGTTTCTATAATAAACATGAAGAGTACCACTTGCCATTAGTTGTTATATTGAAATAATCTCATTTCCCACATATTAGAATCATAGAATATGTAGGGTTGGAAAGGACCTTAAGATCATCTAGTTCCAACCCCCAAAATATTAACTAATCTTCTTTTACACAGATGCAGTCATTATCATTTGATCAGTAGGAGAACTTAATCATAAGTGATGTAACTTCCTTACGATCACATATTGAACCAATGCTGTGACCAAATCACAAGGTCTGTGACTGCATGACTGGGTATGATAGAACAGCATAGATGAGATGCTATAGCCAGGAAAGCCAAACTCCGGCTCTTGAGCTGCTTCTCAATCAGCCATTCTTGTAATGCAGGGGAGATTTGTTGTCTAACTAACAACAGAACTGAACTTCCTGAAAAGCTACTCAAAATTCCAGTCCCTGGCTGTAGGAAGGAGCTGAAGCCCATCCCGGCAATCAGCAGTGGTTGTGTAGGTCCTACTCTTCCCACAGCAGAGTGGCACTGCACCAGGAAAGCAATTTCTGTACACTGCAGAGGAATCTTTACTACTTCTCCCTTTATTTGCGTCCCCACAATACTAGCACTATCATCAAGAACACTGGAGATAAGTCACATCTGTGAGGCAAGCTAGCAAAATTCAGAAATTTTTAGTCAGCCACCTTTTGTTCAGCTAGGTGCTGGTAGCTCTGTAAAACCAGACAGTAAGAAGTGAAATTACTTCCTGGAAGTACAACTTTAGCTCTTGTGCTGCCATAGGATTTTTTGTGATATATTACACTCCAAATGCTAAAGTACAACATTTGAATTCACCAATTTATTTATTTCAAAGCAGTTACAATTACAGTTCTAAAGTCTAATGAAATACGAAAGAGCCACAAGACCTTCAAAAGTTATTGATGCACTGCACTGATGATACTAAACTGCTAACATATGCTCTTTCTTTGCCATTTATTTTGGAAATTATTAGCATAAAAAAAATATTCAGCTTTTATTAATTCATCTGATCCTTAGTCCTCACATGAAATGAAAATTCTTTAATTAAGATACCATAATCATCTGCAGACAGATTATTTGGACTAGAACTCAGCAGCACCAAGCAGAGGACAGAAAGGTTTAAGCTTCACGAGCTTGCAACAAAGTGACAGAAGAGGAGTAAAATCTCATACTTAAAAACGTCTGCAAAACAAGGGAACAACTTGATCTTAAGGACTTACTTGTGAGAAAAAGTATGCTAGTTTGGTGGATGGTAAAAATAAAGCTCCAGGTGTGGTCCACTATTTGCTAACGACCCTAAAGTCCCTTGTCACCTTAGTGTACACACAAAAGCTCTTGTGAACTTAGCAGAAAGTTTCTTATTCAAGGCTAATAAGCATTTTAAATTTATTTAAAATTTATTTCTCACTCTGGCCAGAGTCCAAATTACAGATACAAAATTTCTAAGACATCACTTAAAGGTAATGAATATAAAATCTTTTAGAAGCTCAGACAGAATGCAATAGAACCAGTAGTAACCAGTAGCTCCCCCACCTCAATACTAATAAATTAACTGAGAAATAAGGAAGTAAAACAAAACATCAATCTATTTTGTTTACTATTGGCTTGCAGCTACAAAGTAATTCATACATTTTCAAATATTGCCTGATAAAGAAAATTGAGTTGGTCCTCTGTAAATCACACTGTTTCGACTCCATCCCAAAACTGAAGAAAAGGCACAAAGTCCAGCACCAATTGTACCTATAGGCAGCCCACTTCATGTGAAGGGGTTATCTTCTCAGGTAGCTACCACGAATACAGTCCCTGTGAGATGGGTCCAGAATTACCTTCTATAGGCTCATAAGATAATAGCAGGCTGAAGGAAAACATTCAAATGTTACGTTTTCCCTTTGTTGTGTTATTATCTATGGTCATAGATGTGAGAGGCACAGACCACTGTTAAGATTATATATATTTTAAGAAAGCTGACTAGTCAATACATTACACCTTCAGTCAGTGCTCCCAAATCAATGGATTCAGTGGTACTGGGCATTCTTCAGGATTAATCACTACCAGCGCAACAACGTGCTTGATCTTCAAATGCAATCTGAATGCCACTTTCATTGAAAGAATGAGCTTGCAATCTTGAGGATGTACTCAGAACTATAAGGAAGAAGGAACATAGTACAAAACACAGATATGTCTCAAGTTGCAAAGCACGTTACTGTAAATGGAAAGCACAGCAGGGGTGGGAAGGATCAGAAAACACCCTACTGTAAAATCAGCAGCATTACAGGGTAGACCCAAAGCCACATTCTCCTTCCCTCCTCCGCCCCCAAGAACGTGTTACTGTGCTGATGCACAAACAGAAATAGAATACTTTCCCCAGACACGCTTCTCAGAGAAACTGGGTTGGGAACTCCTCCTTCCCCTATGACTCTTGATGGGAGGAACAAGTGCTGTGTTTCCTTTCCCATCCCATGCACCATAACGGACAGATTATTAAGATCAAACCATCATAGTGCATGTGCTTTCCCAACTGTCTTTCAGTTTTAGTGTTAAACGTGAATGAATATTCCCTCTTTGTCAAGATGTGGTGAATATCCGCAGCCTCCCCCAACTGAACTTCCTGCCTCCACCTTCTAGCATAATAGCTACATTCTATTTCCTTCATCCTAGTAGTTTGATGACACCTTTTATAATTTCACAAGACTACAAAATGAGCTGATAATGTGTAAGTCGTTTCTATTCTCACATGTTAATGCTCAACTTCATGCTTCTTCATGAGGATATAAAACACATTAAAGCAAGCAACAAAGCACCAGTGTATATTGTCATGAATCTGCCAGCCATTCTGCACTTTTCTATGAGCTGCTGCTTCCAGTTTGGTTCCTCTGAGCCCTTTCCTGTTTTCTCTGAAAGGTCTTTTTAACACAATTTTTTAAGTAGAATAAGAGAAAGCCCTTATAACACACCTATTTTAATCTCTTTGATGCGCTGTAATCCAATATGCACGTAACCTGGGGTTGCTTTCAGAAAAGATCTGCAAATGATAAGAACCATGTAATTCAGCATGACAGAATTTTCAGAAAGCATTTGCAAGGTTAGTTACTAGAAGTGCAGAAACTGTCCTTTCATCTAGGTATTGATAGGATGGATCAAGCTGGTTAGACACATATTGAGCAATTCTACATTAGTGGATCAGCACCTTCACTGTAGCTGCCTTGAATTTTTCATAGTCCTGTTTGTGAGCGCTTAAAAAGGAAAGCAGTAGTCATACCATAAATTCACATATTTCTATGCACAGGCATGCATATGTTCACATAATGTATGGCTACTAAAAATTGCTTCCAAGCAAGACACATCAAGAAGTCTATGAATGGCAACAACAGCGTCACTTTTATAGAAAAGGAGCTATTTCAAAGAGTATCCGGGCAACTAGCTGTCAACAAGGAGAGCATTAAAACAGTATCACTCTCCTCAGGTTGCTTCATTCTTGGTAACACATAGACTGCTTTGCCAGTGCAGGAACGAGAGCTTCAGTGTTACACCAGCCTCACCAAAAGAGCCAAAGAGTTGCTGTTCAAGCACTTAAAGTCTCACCCAAGAAGAGAAGAAACAACTAAGTAAAAACTACCTAAGACTGATATCTGTACAAAGAGGCAGACTGATGGGAAGTGCAGGAATTGCCTCATCTGGGGATAATCTTGAAGGGGTTTCAAAATCTGTAACTGGTTTCTAAACCGTGGGTCATACCACTCACACTTCGGACTGTGATATTTCGCAAAATAATATGGGAGATGCTTCTAGATAGGATTTCTGACAGCATCAGAAAGGAATCATTTTGTCCCTGCGTTGAAACAGGGAAGGAATCTTCCACTCCCTGCACCGACAGCAGCGTACAACTGGCTACAGGGCTATTCTGTTGTTCACACCAAACATGAAGCATCAGTCAAAAGTATGGGACAAAGCATCTGCAGTAATAGACAGGGTGGGCTGGAAGACAATTCTGAAATTGTGCCAGAAGCTGCTCTGCTAGGAGGAAGCATGTATTGGATCAGGCTGGGATTGATGCTGAGGCTGGCTGAGGGACCAGCAGTGCCAGGATATTGCCTGGTATGCTTTGGCAAGGCAGAGGGGCCTGATCTGGACAGACCTACCTGATGGCCATCTGGTGAAGCCTGTGCAAAGCAGGTGGTCCGTCGCTCCTCACAGGCTGCCAGCAAGATGCTTGCTGTACCTGGTCTGAGCTAGCCACACTGCTCAGCAGCAGTAACACCTCAAGGCAGGCAGAGGTGTTCCCGATTTTGGTGGAGGGATAAAGGCAGAACATATCTGGACAAGCTCTGTTTGGGCAAGCTTTAACCAAAGCAGAAGCTGTTAGAGAAGGCCTTGGATACCATGGTGCTTTAGAAGCAAGAACAGGCAGCTTAGCCTTCCCCTCAGCTCCCCTGTGTTGAAATCATCCAGCCCTGTCTAGTTGCCACTCTTTTGCAAAGAGCCATGTTTTCCAAGCACAGACTTGAGCGCTAGGCAGTTGAAAGAGGTGAGAAAACATGTCACAACTGCCAAACCAGAGAGCAGCAAAGTGCAAAGGATACGTTCCGGGAGGAAGTCGCTCTTCTTTTAGGAGCAAAGTTAGTGGAAGCAGAGAATAACATCTCTATCAGTTACAAGTATTTATGGTCCTGAACAGAGAATTAAATGACAAAACCATCAAAGTACAGAAGACTCAGCAAACCCTATAGCTCCCTGGACTCCAGAAAGCAGCTGGTGCAGACCTTCAACCATCAGTTATTTTCTCTTTTCCCTCAAGACAATGTATTTAAAACTGCTGTGCTCCTTATGCTTTCACTTCTAAACTCATACTACAGAAAGTTCATTGTTGATGAAACATGTGCCAGGGAGAACCTACGTCGAACTTCAGATTCAAAGTTGATACTGAGAGAGATTTAGGATGAAGTAAAGATTTAAAAGTAAAACAAAACAAAAGAAAAAACAGCCCCACCCCCCACACACTCAAAACTGAAAAAAATAAACTCAACACCCAGAAACCAACCAAACCAAACAAAAACACTCCCCCCCAAACCCATTCAAACAAAGAACAAAAAACCAGAACAGCCTCCCCCTCCAAAAAAAGAAAACCTCAAACAGAAAATTCACATAAGAAAACCCCAACAAAACCCCCCAAACTTATCAACATAAGACAACAAAACAGATGCACAGAATTTGATATTAACTGCAGTTCAGTTTAGAGATTTATTTGGAGAGAAATATATTGCCTGATCCTGAGCTGTCCCAGGCACATACTCTAACTTGGCCAAGAAATGGAAATAAGCACTTCAGTTGTACAGCTCAAATGTCATTATTTTACTATTCTAATAATCAGGGGCATATGTGGAAAAAGCTGCAATAAGAAAGGGGACAGAAGTTTTGGAATACCTTTAGGTTATGCCCAGGTATGTACAGGGAGGTATAGATAAAACTTTAATTAAAATAGCATTAATTACTGAAGTAATAGCTGAATTACTGAGAGAGAACCAGCATGAAGTACCTGTTTTCAGATGGTCTAGATGGGAGAAATTACTCCCCAGAGAACTATACTGCAGTCACAAAATTAGAACATTACCGAAGCTAACATATGACAAAGGGCAAATAAAGGTCTAGTTAGCATTATAACAGCTTCTTTTCAGAACAGCATGGATCAGACATCTAGGCAAATCACAGGGCTGAGAACCTTCCTGAAGATTAACTGAAAGAAGCAGACATGCAAAACCATCTTTTTATGTAACATTAACTTGAAAGATTTATAAAATAACGCAGTGGAGTCAGGGAGGATGAATATTTGGGCAACTACTGCATCCATGTTATCCAGCTTCTTACCAACATATGCAGTTGTATCAGTCATTGATTACGGGAAGAACCTGGTTTCTGTACTATTACATTATTTCTGTACTATTACGTTATGCAAGTTTATACTTGACAAAAGGAAAAATTTGCACAAGACTAATACCTATGGTTTAGGGCTTGTGTAGCTGTATCAAGTGAGACAAGGGGGCACAAAAGCACAAAATGTATGGCTTTGTAATGGAAAGTAACTACAGTGCTTGAAGGTAGTTGACATAGTTTCAGGTCCATAGGACCTTAGAACAAAGAGTGTAAGAAAAAACCGAACAGCAGAATAGGACCTGGGGATGGGGAGTATCTGGGCCTAGCAAATGTCCAGGATGGGAGCAGTTAAGCTAACTGATAAGTAGAAGAATGGGACGATTGCTATGACTGTAATGTTAATTAAGCTGGTGCTTCAAGCACTGCCCGAAGTTACGAAGATTGTTAAGAAAGTAAACGACCCTTAAAGACCGCCATCACATGGATGTATGTGGGAAACTTCCTGGAAAATGATGTAACATGCCCAGTGACTATAAGGGTGGCCTGTACAGCAATACGGGGACACACGTTAGGAGGAGCTATCCCCCGTGTTTCCCGGCTCCGCAATAAAGAATCCCTGCTTGTCAGCTTGAAACGCTGTTGGCGAGTTTGTTCCTGGAGTCTTCTCCGAATCAAAGTCCCCCATGAGAACAAGGGCCTGTGAGTGTGAGGCTTTTCCTATCTCTCTGTAGAGTGCTTCATCTACAGAATCCTCTTGATCAGGCGGTCTGTAACAGATCCCCACAGTAATGTCCCCCATTGCTGTTCTCCCTTTAACCCTGTCCCACAAACTCTCTGTTAACTGCTCACCTGTCCCCAGAGAGTTCCATACTCTCCAGCCTACCCCTAACATAAATAGCAACTCCCCTTTCCCTGCCTTCCGGGCCTGTCTTTTCCAAAGAGCCTATAACCTTCTATTCCAACACTCCAGTCATAGGAGCCATCCCACCATGTTTCTGTGATGCCCATTATATCATACCGCTGTAGACAGGCACACATCTCTAATTCCTCTTGTTTGTTCCCCAGGCTACAGGCGTTTGTATAGGGGCATCTGAGCCGGCTCGTTGGCTGGAGCTGCTGGAATATCTCTACATTGCTCCAAGCATATATTAAGCATATACCCAAGCATAGGTGGTGGCAACTGACTGGGTGTGTTGGGATGGAATGATACCCCCCTCCCCCAACACATCTAGTTTAAAGCATCCTTGATCAGTCCGACAAACCTCCTACCAAGTCTGGCAAGTTTCCAGGAAGAAGTAACAGCTACTTATGTCTTTTCCTTTGTTTCATTTACTTTTTTACTTGTCCATTTCTTTGTTTTTCTTTTTACTTCTGTTTTCTATATTTCACAGTCTCCAGAGAGAAACTGTGGCTACTGTCAGAAGTGTGTGAGTATACCCTCCAGTCAGGGAAAAGGAGAAACAAGAGAAGAGAGAGTGGAGTAGGATAGGCAATCAATGATAAGTAAGACAAGGTAAATGTTTCCCTGCTTCCATTAACATGAAAGAAGCTCTTTGTTGCAATATAAAAGGGTTTGTTTTACCTGATCTGTTGAAGCTGTAGCGTAGTAAGATCTAAGAGAAAAAAATAACCAGTACATGGCTGTCAGTGTGAACCAGTATGGGTGGACCTCCTGTAATCTGTTGGATCTGCAGTACATCCCTAGCATTCACCCTCTGGATGCAAACAAATCTCAAGATTAATTTTGGAAAAGACAGTCAGAGTTTTAATTCTGCTCTAGGGATCTAAAAATGAGGTATATGGCTAAATAAATTTTTAACTTGTGTGACCACAGATTGATGGTCCTGTGTGAATTATGAAGTAGATCTGGTAGCTCAGTTATGCATTATTGTTTTGGGTGGTTTGATTTTTTTAATACTGCCTAACTATTCTTAGCTTTATGACTTGCCAGCAATGCTTACTGGTGTATAAGCAATATTCTTACAATAATGTTACTAGGCATCACATATTATGGACATCACTGTGACCTTTTTAGTATATTAAAATTGCCACTGCAGTTGCCATCTTGGCTCAGAATTCAAATACTTTCACCTTTCCTGTGCACAGGCCAGTTCAGGTTTTAATGAAGTGCTGGAACTGTGCAATTTATATGAAGGAACATTACACTTTTCCTTTTTTTACTGCTTTGAGAGAGTATATTAGGAAGTTTTTAGAATTAACATTGATCAATGTAAAGGAGAACAGGAAATAACAGATAGTTTGTGATTCAGAGTTAATCTGTTCCTTTTAGTAGTACTAAGTTGTATCTGAGTCAGATTGATGGAGAAAGGAGCAACACGCTTAACAGCCTAAACACTTCTGCTGTATATTATGGAGTGAACCCCTTAGGCTACATTTGTGCTAACAAGCACAGGATCCCCTCCCAGTACTGAAGCTAATGTGGCATGGAGCTCCCTATCTGCCAAAACCAAATGATTATGTTCAAACTGACGGTGGCTGTGGAGTGTTCATTATTCAGGCTCCTGAAACGGGACCAGAAACTGCTTGGGAGAGTGTGAGTTGAAAGGAGCCAATTTTATGTTAGGGAGTATTCTCACAGCTTCAGTGTTACGTGTTTTCCAGTGTACAGAAATGGTCTGTGTCCTAGGTATGGTCACTGGCTAGTATGGACATAATCTTCATGCACTATCCAGGACAGATCATCTCAGGGTGGTGTCCTGATACCTGTTTGCCTACATCCCATTTTAATCCTGTGGTTGTGCCAGTCATCAAACTCGTGTATTGTTCTTATGTCATCCGTTTAGTCTCTATATAACAGTCCTTTAGTTGCACCAGCAATGGTATCCACTGTCTTTCATATTTGTTCTTATTACATTTACTCTTTCTTCACCTCATTTTAGGGTAACAGCCTGAAATATTTTATGGTACCACTGAAGAAGTCTGAAATACAAGTATAAATGACAAGGATTCTACATGGAGTTAAATTTAGCAGACCAATAACTGGGCTGATTATTTTGTTCCATTTAAGTTCATTGTTCTATCACTCCATAAATATTCCATTTCCCTTTCCAGCTCTTTTCTTCCCTTTTCTCCCAAATACATTCTGATCATCATACATTGCAAATTTGTCTTCCAAATTTCTAATACTTTGGCTTCTAATCTTCTATAGACATAATGATTCAATTTCAGTTCTTATTTTCTCTTCTCTTTCTTATTACTTCTTTTGAGTTAATGTCGTTAATTAAGAGTTGAATTGTCCATTTCTTCCAGAAGAAAATTAATTATTTACTTACAAAACCAATTAATTGTTTTCTCAAGGCATTGCTTTTTGAGGTTGTATTTATTAATGTCTCTAAACATATTTTTATATTTCTTTGAATCAATTGAGTACTTATTACTATTTTTTTTAAACAAAGAAAGGGTTTAGGATATTCGTACTATTTCTGCATAAACAGATCTGATACCACTGCATTATTTCTATGTGTTATTCTGAAATGCCTCTCTGTCTTTAGTTTACTTATGTTATAGATAATTTTATTGCAATTAACAAATATATTAAGAAAAAATATTTTCCCAGTAACTGCTAAGCTTCTCATGTTACTGTTTAACGATACTCAACAAGCATCATGCTGACAAGAATATGATTTTTTGGAAAAGGGAGTCAGTGTGTTATTTTTAACTTTGAATAAAGGTGCCTCACTGATAGCTATCAAATATCATTTACCAAAAGTAGAAAGTGTTATATTTAAGTAGAGGTGGGGGCAGGAAAACAACAGAAGGAAAAAAATTGTAAATAAATAGAGGTTTTTCTGGAGGAATTAAATGGAGCCTGTAATAACAATATAATTGTCCTTCCCCAGCATTTCTATCAAACAATTGTGAAACAAGGGAAAATTATTGGATTTCAAGCCATCCCAGAAACTGTTTATGTTGCTTTTGATTTCCATTTTCTAGTACATATAAAATGATGTCTCTGCCACAAGAAACAGAAAACTCCTAACTTTGTTTACAGCAAAGTCTATTCAAAATATCAAACAATGTGGTAAAAAACTCTTACAAAGCACACAGCTGACCGTGCATCTGCTTTCTTCAATGTTTTATGTTTGATTATATATAGGTTTTCTCTTCTCCCTTTCATATTGATTGTCTTCGTCCATTTTGGGTTTCATTAAAGTTCAACACATTTCTCAATCTAAGTTATTGATATATACAGAGAAGATCAATCCTAATAATACCGAATACTGTGCTGCACCCCTAAAGTGAAACTGTTTCCGTTAGGGACCAACCTCTGTAAGTGAAACCTCTTCTTCATACTCTGAGGTTATGACCCTGTTTGAACTTCTGCACATCAGAACAGCAAAAGTAAATGTGTGACCTTGTTTTCACTAGCTTTGTGAATTTTATTATTTTTTTTTTTGAGATTTTGAACAATATTTGTTGTCTTATGTGAGAAATAGGTACTTTTTTATGACTAGGGAAAGTTATTCTTGATGTCAATTGTTCACTTTTCTAACGTGTTTATCAATAAATACCACATACTGGTCTGGGCTACAGAGAAAGCAAAGTAATGAAAGAGCCAACATTTAATGACCTTGTGCCATATAAGGAGTGTTAAATTTATGCTTCCCTGCGGAAGTTAATTAATTCCTACACAGACCTTCTAGAATACATATCAGAAGATCCTACTCTGCAATAATTTTTTGTTACCACTGAATGAACTAGTGGTAAGTGAAACAATCTGCGTGTGTGCACACTCAAACATACAGCATTTATGAGTGTGGATCAGTAATGTATTTCATCATGGTCATGGCCATGGCCATTTTTCATACTTAAAAGGTTGTTTTCAAGGGGGATGGCAGGCTTCTGAGCTCTCCATAATTCTCCCTCTGACTTCTGCTTCCCACTCTTAATGTTGTGATAGATCCTTTCTAATTGCTGAGTCCTCATAGTCAGAGCAGAGTCAAAGCATAGGCATGAGGCTTTGCCTCAAGAGCCATGAAATGAATGAGCTGAATGGAAATGGAAATTAGTTGGGCCTGTACCAGAAGAAACTCCTTTCAGTGGGACTGGATCTATACTGGCAGGGAGTCAAAGGACACAAACCATCACAAAAGCCTCCTGTGTGAATAGACTTGTTTTTTAATGGCCCTACTGGGAACAGGAGTACTTGAGGAGGGAAAGTGCTCGCCTTGCCAACAGTTAAGCCAAAGACTACTCTCTAAGGTAACCTCATAACATTTTCGATATGACTGTTTCTGTTGAATTTTCTCACAAATGAACCTGGGGTGAACCAAATGAACAGGCAAGTGCTCATTTGATGACTGGACTCTTGACTGGATCTGTTAACAAAAGTCATTTTGGGAGCTGAATCACTTGAAAAGTGCATCTTCTAACCTGAATAGTCGGTATTTATTTCCATGATAGCTGTGCTATTCATTTAAATTTAAAACATAACTTATTATATGCAAAATGTGTACTACTTGTTTATCTTAGTTATAAACAAGCTCCTCACTTAAGAAAACAGGAAGATACTCGGTAGGAGAAACAGTAGTAATGAGGAGGTGTTCACAAATACAGAAGCACTAGTTTTACAAAGTGTACAGCTGTTTCTTTTAAACAGTTTAGCAAGTACTCTTCTTCAGAAGTTTTAGACACTAGTAGATAAATATGTATATACACTCAAAAGAGTACCGAGCAAACCACAGGAGAAAGTGTTTTTATTCAAATACTTGGGAGTTCAGCTGTCATCCAGTTAAAATGTCCACTTCCAAGCAATACACAGAAAATTGTGACTTCTTATAATCTAATTCTTTACAAACTTTTCAGATTGATTGATTGATTGATTGATAGAAACATATTTCTTCAGGAGGTGATCAAAATGTATTGAAAGTTTATTAAGTATCTGGCAGCAGCTGTTTCCTGCATCTCTGACAGCAGTACAGTCAAACAGGAGAACAAGCTAATCAGTGAAATTGAAACATACTAAAAAAATCTTCAGCTTTTCTTCTCACAGAAATGCCTACTCCTCCCTCATGATTTCCTGACAGGTTTAAGTCCCTTACCTAATGTTAATTTTAATCACATTTTCCTAGAGTACATAAGAAAAATTTGCAGCTCATCAGCTTTACAGAGGACATGGGGAATAAAAAAAATGTTCAGTGTTGTTTGCACACAAGAACACATAAAAGTAAGATCAGCTTAGATGGTTTCAAAGGTTTCATGCCATTGTCCCAGTTCAAATTTTACCCCTGCTAGAGTCTAGTGCAATTTCTTCTTTACTATTCCTTATTTATCTTAACTACTTGTGGAGACCCTTTTCCAGAATATTGCCAGTGTTGGAATTATGATGCATTTGCAACAGCTCAGTTTCTCATGAATAGAAGAAATTTTCCTTTTAGTGGTCTATAAGCACCACCTGAACTAGTCACCTGATGTTCAGCTTGTGCTTTATAACAGTACTTTCCAGTGCTCTTCATTCCTTTACTAGGTAGTCACTTATATACACCTTATAAAAATAAACCCATCCTGGAAATGCAAAAATACTTATAAAGAAGGATTTGAAACACCTTTATATAAAATCAGATTTCCCCCAAAGGCTCAGTACGTAGGAATGGCATTATCTGAGGAGCAAATAGTTTCATAAATTCTATGAATTCTGTTGCTTGTTTTATGGGTTTTTTGTTTGCTTTTTTTTTTTTTCGTTGGCTGTTGTTGGTTTTGTTGGTTTTTTTCTAGTATTATTTTACCAGAAGAGAAAGTGTTGGCATATTGTGCTCTCTTGTGAGCCTTTGATTTGCTTCAGCTCTAGTTTTCTGGAGTGGACGTGATACATAAAAGCCTAAATATCCGAGTTGTGAATAGTGATATCTCATATGCTTCTGCTATTTTCAATTGTACTGGTAGTAAACACAGTAATAAATAAGTGTGCATGTGTCATTGTGTGTGTGGTTCCATTGCAGTGGAAAAGACAATTATTGTCTTTCACTATTTTGGGATTTGTGGCAAAATGGAAGATACAACATATATATTTATTATGATCATAGAATTTCCAATACAAGTGCTTTAGAAGGTTAAATCCACACATTTAAATACTGTCTGCTTTTATATTGCTTATGGCACCTGAAGAAATTGTAATGGGAATTGTCATGACACCTTACTGTATCAGATCAAAAAGCTTTGACAGTCTTCACAATTCCAACACATCTTAGCAGGTTTCTTTTGTTAACTATACATGCACACATGTGTTCTATTCCTTGCTTTATTTTATTTCTATTTATCAGGATAGTCCTACTCTTTTATTTAACACAAAAGTAATTTTCAGACCATGGTTTTAGTCTGTGTGTGTGTTTTTGGCGCTTTTTTTGGTTGGTTGGTTGGTTGGTTTGTTTGTTTGTTTGAGGGGGTTTCATCGTTTCCAATAATTTCTTTATTGTCTTGCACATTTTGAAAAACTCAGATTTTGATTTCAACTCAGTTCATCCTTATAATGAGTAGGATTGTATAGATGGCAGTTCTTCCCATCCCTCTGCATACTCTTCAGTACAGAGAAACTGGAATAAAGGACCAGAAGAATTTATTACATGAAACTGAAGAAAATCTCTAGGGACTGCAAGAAAGGAAACCATCATTATCCATTCTTACTGCTTCTAATGTCTGGAAATACCAAGGAAAGACTTTAACATTCCCAGTGAAATACACATTATCTGCTCATTTTTGTGACAGAGGTAAATCTTCCAAGGAAGATGTGTTAGCATTTTCAAAATTGTGGCTGTAAAGTTTTCCTTAAAAGTAATGCTGTCTTTCAAATGCTAATGAATAAATAATTTGGAGGTATTTTTAAGAGAGACAGACTTAAATAATAACAGAGCAATGCATTTCAAACTCTTACTAAAAAGTTCAGTGGAAAATGACAGTGAAGATCTAGACAGTGATTTCTGAAATCAGTTTTCTTTGACAACTTTCATCACAGGCAGATTCATCTGAATTAAAATCAAATGCCAAGAAATTCAGTGTGAGTTTCATGTGTCACATCTTTTGTTTAGGTTATTTTTTTTCTGTGTAAACACATAGAAGAGGTTACTGCTCTCTGTAGAACCTTTTCTGTGGAATAGGAGATTGATACAGCTGAGAATTGGGATGATGGAAAAATAACATGCAGACATAATTAATGGAGCATTTTTCATGAACATAGGAGAAATCTAGCAGTTAATGAAGTTCAGTAGAAATTGGTTTTCTTCTACATGAGGTTTTTTCCTACATGACATTTTCTCAATAGTAGAAAATAGACAAATCTTAAATCTTTTTTAAACACAAGAAAAAATTATCATTATCAATTTTTTTTTGTTTTGTTTTGGTTTGGGTTTTGTTTTCTTTTGTATCCAGTCAAAATTTCTTCTGGTACAGGTCCTACTCCAAAAAGGTTCAGAAGTAACTGTTACTTTTCAGCCCCTCACCTCATACTGAGTTCTCCAGAGGGAAACAAAATATTCCTCACACTACTTTGTCTTTTAGACGTACTTAGTAAAGGTAATAATTATTATATCTTCATTTTCACTATACTTTTCAAGTATATTGCAACAGGATGATACACGAGGCTTATTTGTAGCTGAGATGTAAAGAGGTTACCCGGCATCACACGGAAGATCAGTATCAAAGGAAGAGTTAAAATCCAGGTTCTCGTGAACCTATTTGATGCTTTGCACATAGAATCATAGAACGGTTAGGGTTGGAAAGGACCTTTAACATCATCTAGATCCAGCCCCCTTTCCATGGCAGGGACATCTCGCATTAGACCATGTTGCCCAAAACTTTGTCCAACCTTGAGCACTGCCAGATACGAATTGCTGTGGTGAGCTGCTGGAGAGAGGACGCCTGCAACAGCGGAGCGGAGCGGAGCGGAGTGGGGGGAGATGAGCGTGCAGGAGCCTCACCTCAGAGCGACAAGAGCCACCGAGGAGGGAGCCTCAAGGCCTCGACAGGACTTGCCCAGGAGCCGCCAGCTCAGCTCAGGCG
>JBCJKH010038947.1:0-10543 GCA_039877255.1 Loriculus beryllinus
TTTATGGAAAATATAAGCAGACACATATCCTAGGTGGTTAAAAGTTTGTCTGAGTTCAACCCTGTGACTTTCCTTCACTTTGGCACAGTGTATTTCAGTGGTTGCTATTCTTGATTAGAACTGGCCAGGCAGCTGCATGGAATACTAAGAGTGGTCAGTACTTCCTGATCCATTGTTACCAATTTATGAAAAACAATGAGCCTGACAGCTCTTCCTGAGAAATGAAGCTTTCAGTAATGGGGTCCACGTAAAACTTTGCACTGTTTCAAGTTCAAAAAGGAAGATGCATTAAACCAACACAAGGCGGATTGTCTGTTCACAAGGTCTTGATTTCTCACTGACTTTTAAACACCTAGGCCTGATAATAACAGGATAGTTGAAAGATGCCAGTGAGGTCAACAGGAACAATAACACAAAGGTAGAGTCTGAAGACCAGAACATACAGGTAGTACAAAAGAATCCAAGTGGAACTACATTGCAAACAAGAGTCATCTTTAACCTACTAAGTGCAATATGACAAGCTGCTCAAACAGGCAAGAAAGGTGAGTACATTCGAAGTGGATATATTCATTTTTAAGCATAAGCTTCTGAAACTAGAAGTGAGAGCAGACAGATAAGGCTTTACTATGCCAGAACCTTTCCCAGCCCAGAGCAGTGTTCTGCTGCTGTCATTTGCCATTGTTTGATATGGCAGAAATCAGGTGGAAAACATAGCTTGTGCCAACAGCTATGCTTCTGTGAAAGGAAGAAGAATGTCCGTGACAGACAATGATTTTAAATAGCCTAGTTCATCAATTAAGTGAAATTGTTTCCATATGAATATACCTATTGTATGTGTATATGTATTTTAAGTGATCTGGGGTAAAAACTGGAAGTCACAACCGTGGAATACATCATCCACCTTAACAAACTGTGTTACATATAATGAAGCACTATCAGCTCAGTTAAACTTTAATTGAGGTGATTTAAAGTCTTTCTATTACACAGCTGTATTTATGTGACTCTGAACCTAAAAGCACAATAGGGCACGCTGGAGGGTTTGGCTGTGTATCTCAAGTAAACCATTTTACAGTTCTTGGTATAGGCACACTTCAGGTGACTGAACCTGAATTTAGATACAGGGAGCTTTAAGCTGAGTTCCACTAATTAAAGCAGTTTATTTCTTTTAAATTCACGGAATACCGTGTATTTGCTTTTAATGATGGTGTTAATAAGGTTAGCTTGAGCTAAGTAGACAAGCAGGTAGTTTATCACGCACCTGAATCCATATTATACACATATTAAAGAAAGGAGTCTCAAGATCTGAGCCAAAAGTATAATGCAGTGCTTCATAAGGAAGTGATTTGTTTTGTTTTGTTTTCATGCAGTCATTGATAGAAGCACAGGATTTCTCAATATCTGTCTTCCATTTTGATGAGCCCACTGCCATTTATGAACAGCAATGTCATTCAAACACATACCATATCCAACATATCATTCACGCCACAGTCAAATATGCAAAACAAGTCAAAGACTGCTTTTTTTTTCCCTGCCACACTACTTAGTCTGTGGACTTTTAACTTCCTAATAAACTTGTTTTTCCTGGCTTAATGTATCACTTGCCTTCCTCTACTTTAGAATTCTTGAAAAAGACCCACATCAGTGCAAACTCTTTTCCATCCTTTGAAGACACAGCCAAACAAGAATTCAAAACTATAAGTGGCCTCAAATTATTATAGTACCTTCTCACATTTCTCATATATCCCTTTCCTTTTCTAGCCAACATTCCCCCTTTATAGTGCTTGAAGAAACTGTAGTGCATGTGTACCGGCCCAATCCAACTTCTGCCACGGGAGGTCTTTTTTTAGCCTGGCATTTCTTATATTTCCTGCATGCACCACTGTGGATGGACCTTAGTAAGGATACAAGACACGTCAACAGAACTGAAAGTCAGTCTATGCAGGCACCAGCTAAACCAAACCCCACTGGTTATGGCATTAGCTTTGCACCAAAGCTGTGCTTAGTTGCTTTCTCTGAACAAGAGAATATTATTTCACAAAGAGCTCTGTGTGAAACTCAGATTGACCTTGACCTATCAGTTTTGGCAGCAACATGTCTCAAGCTGAAATGGGAGCTTATCTCTGAGCATTAAACAGAGAACAAATGATTTTTTTTCTCTTAATTATTTATGGACCGTTGTCTTTTTCCCTTTTTAGTGTCAGTATAGATGTTTGGATTATTACAGTCAATATAACAGTTCTAGTAACATTGTCTCCCAGTGATGCAAGAACCTGGGATATCAGTTTATGGTGTGTTTGATCTCTGCATACACTCTACCTTCTCCCCTTGCTTATAAAGAAAAAAAAAAACCAGAAACAAAACCAAACCAAAAACAACAAACCAAAAGAAAGAGGGGGGAGAGGATTGCTTATAACAGGGGAAAAAAAACAGGAAAAAATTACTTCATTCTTGGACATAAACACATGGTATTGACCCCCCACCAAAAGAAATGGAAGAAAGTGGTAAAAGCTTTTTGTGTTACTATAGTTTATGAAACAGTAAAAGAGGAGGGTTACAAAATTAGAAACCTAAATCACATGAGAAATATGTTACAACTGTACCATTCTCTACTTCCATCACAGTCATGAAGCTCTATCGTAACTTCATGTTGTCTTGTGTTTACAGAGACATAATGATTTAGTCTGTGTAGGAGAGTCAAGAAATCATTACAAAGGAGCAAGCATCAGAAATTAATGAAGAACATGCACAAATCTGGCAGACTAAATAGATGCCTAACTAAAATTTGGGGAGATCTTGGAGGACATATTAAAAAAGATCTGGGGAGCAAATCATCAGCAGAGAAGGTGCCAAGCATACGGCGACTTTGCATTGAAACAGGTGCCAAAATGTCTAATGGTGTTAAGAGCAAGAAGGTTATTTTGTCAGTTTAACTAACTATGCATTCTCTTTTCAGAACATTTTTAGGGACAGCACCACAGCTGGATACATGAGGACAAGGATGGAAAATGTTACGTGGCCAGTCTGAATAGTCAAGCCTGCAGAAATCCCTTAATTCTCTGCTGCAGGTAGGCTGACAGAGATAACTGGAGGAAAACTGACCTGAAATTTAGAGGCTGTAAGTAGATGGGTTAGGAAATCTCCATTCTCAGGTATGCTGTTCTGTTCCTTGCCACACTTTTCTTTCTCTCCTACTCTTGGTTCCTTACCATAAATAGGTATGAAGCATGCAAAAAAAGAGGAAGGCCAGTCTTTGACCTAAACAATACTGCTAAGCAATTGGAATGTACTGGGCAGCCTGACATCTTATCCATGCAGCTATCCCCCCCTGCCTTGCTCAGCCACAACCTATCTTTTCTGAAAAGTAACATGCTGCTACAGCTTCTATCAAGCTGGTCTAATTGCCTCTTTGCCCTTACAGACCCAGCTTGTCTCTGAGGCCCTCCATCTTGTCTAAGTACAGAGGAGTTAAAAATAACCTCAAATCATGATATCTTATACTAGTGTATCAGTAAACCACAGGCTTGAGGACTGGCCTTTCGGCAAGCCTGTCGTACACTCATGCTTCTCCATCAGGCATGCACAGGTTAAAGGCTGTATCCATCGGCCAGCATTTCCCTAAGCCTGTCTCTGGCAGATGGCTGCAGAGTGCAGTGGGCTTCAGGTGCTCCTTCAGCACCTCAGGGAACTCCCTGCTCCAGTCACCCAAAGCCTGGCTTGCAGCATGCTTTGAGATGGGAGCACTTGAGAAACTTCTGGAAATATCAGTGAGCATTTTGGGAGACATTAACAAGTGCTTAATGAAGCTGGCAGGGATCTTCCTTCATTCCACAACTGAATAAAAAAATAAAGCCAGTCTAACACTGCTTAAGGTTATACAAAATTTCATCTTTGTTATCTAACATTCCCTCTGCACACACACATCCACAAGAAGGTTATTTCTTAAATGAAAATTCCATATTTGCCCATCAAACCAGAAAAAAATGCAACAAGAACGGTACTTTTTAGAAGGGCCTGTATCCTGAAATCTTACTACATCCTCAAAGAAAAGAGGAAATTAAGTAACAAGAGTTAATGAGCAGGTGGGGTTTTTTTCTTTTAGCAAAGGTCAGCAATCCCACAGCAGCAAATTAATCCCAATTTGTAATGATATTTTGTCTTGATATATCATGACACTTTTGATTTACGGTGTTTCCAGGATGCAGGCAGCAAATGTTAATGATTCAGTTTGCTGGGAATTTATACTCCTGCTCATTTCCCATTTGCTGATCAGTTGCAGCTCGTCAAGACTTGGCTGCTTCAACTAACAAACTGACGGCCTCACAGGAATAATAGTGTGTTCTGCAAGCTTCATTTTTTTTCCATGCCATCTGCAAAAATGCAGGTTCCTCTCTGAAAAAATATTCCTGGCAGCCAAGAAGGAGTGATTATGATCGTATAAATGTCACTTGTAATTTGTATTTCACTTGTTTAATAGTGTAACCACTAAATGATGGTTTCTGTAGAGAACAAAACTAATTATAGTAAATTCAGCATTTTACAGAAAATTCATGAAGGGAAACATACCTAGTTTTGTTCATTTCTGTGAAATATTCTAATAGAAATTATGTATTCTTACATTACGATTTATCTGCCCAGCTGGTGTAGTTTGAATTAGAGCTACATAGAATGTTTCTCTGGAGGCTTGTGCAGTCAGTAAACATCACTTTTCTTACACACAGTAAATACAAACCACATTCAAATCCATTACAAATGTTGTCCCAAAGGTGTGGGCAAATCTTTAATACTTATGGCAATAAGACTTTTATGACAGATTATTCTGTGAAATGGTTTGTTATCTAATTGCTGCTTACTGAGAAAGTTTGATAAACACCTCACTGAACCTGCTTAAGGAAAGGTCACTGCAATTTTGATGCAGACCTCATACCACAATATGCTTGAATTCAAGCAATGCTTAATCAGCAAAAACAATTAATTTTGGGGACTTACATCCCTGAAACTTTAGCTTAAGTGAAACAGAAAACCTCTAACCATGTGACGTTACAAAGACCAGATTTCTTACTACTACAGAACAACTCAGTGAAGTTCCTAGATTGCACCAGAAAAAATCTGCTCTGAGCTCCAGAAGTAGTCTGCATTCTTTCTTTAAGGCTAAATTGTGGATATTCTACAGGTTACACCCCAAAGCACAACAGAATTAGGAGTCACTTTCCCAACTGTATTCATGGCAGTTCTATTTCCTGAATTAAAAGGAACTGCCTTCAAACTTTCAAAAGTAATTTCTTCACATGTCAAAAGTGCTAGATGAAAACCTAGTATGAAAAGCAAATGAAAAGTAGTAACTTTGTAAAGCTCATCCAAAAGGAGGAAGGTATAAAATATCTAATAAACTTTTTTTTTCCCTTCTCTAATAAACAAGAAAACCATTTTCCTGAACACAGCCAAAACCAGTACAGTGTTGCTGCACTGCTATAAACAGCTAATTACAAAGTACTAATCTGCACAGTCTGTGTCTTGAAGCTGATGAAATAGCCCAAACACCAGTTTGTCTGCATTAGACAGAGCAACTGTCAGTTAAGCACAACAGTGTTCCTCTGGCCCTGCAGTGATACGTGGCTAAAGGTTGTCTGGGTTTAAGGAGAGAGACAGAGAGAGGAAGGGTTCCATAGAGAAGGTGCTGGCAAAGGAAGGAAATGTCAGAAACACAGCACTTGCTACAAATACAACTTTAAACCTCTACAGTGCGTCACTGACATCCAGACGGCTGCAAAATTATAAATAATAACTTGAAGTAATGCAAGCCACGAAGCAGCTTGAGCTGCTGGGATCCCCCAAGCAGATGGCCTGACACATTCATAATGTGCATCATTCAGAGAATATGTAAAGCTTCAAAAAAAAGGATATCCACAATTACAGTTTTTCTGCAAGATGATTGCTCTGATTACTTTACTGAAGATTGATTAACTGTGCAAACCAAGTCTAATAAAGGGGCACTGGATATGCCTTACAACAAAGATTCCCAAGCTTCTCCATGCAATGCCGCATCTGGCAAAGCCCTAGATAGCATGAGATGCCCTTCACTCAGCTGTCCTCACCTCAACCCATAGTGAAGGCGGAGCTGCTGCAAATCCTGATCTCATAACCAGACCAAGTTCTGCTGGGAGCTTCCTCCCTTTCCTCTCCCATCAGAATTCCAGACAACGTCAAACCACTGCAACCAGTGCAGTTTACACTAATGCATCTGCTCTACAATGTTCCAAACTCTGTGCTCATCCTCAGCACAGGGGCTGAAGAAAGTACTGCCGTAAACACACGTGCATAAACAAATTTTAAACCATGTATAAGAGATGTTATAATGGGAGGTTGGTTTTATAATCCCTCATGGAATTCAGGTAGGGTATTGTCATTAAAAGAGAAAGAACACAAAATATTAAGTGGTATACATCCCATACCATTCAAGAAATATTTCCTTTGTGATTATTGCCACAAGACCAGCCCTTCAATCTGTACAAGCAGAAAGCTAACGAAAAGGGATCATATTATGGATGTAGACACATTATATGGCATATGCGACACTGCTTACATAGGCAGCGTTAAAATCTCTGCAAAGGGACCATGGGATGGCAGTAGTTAACACATTTTGAAAAAAACTTAGCTCCACACTGGAGCTAGTCATACCCAAGGATCAGCTGTGAAACATGGCTCTTTTTCAGGACCTCAGACAGTACAAACCTCATAGAACACTTGTAGTTCATAGCTTCCTCCATCCCCCTACACTCCTTAAAAAAAAAAAAGTATATATATAGAATACTTGTCTACTAGTATTGCAGGTTTCCAAGTTTAGAAGCTAAACAACAACAACAAAAAGAAATCTCTGTTACTTCAGAAGCTTCAGCTGTAAGTATAAGAAACTGAACATACAGGGACTATATAGACCTTGGTACATACTGTATCTGAAGAGACCATGGGGGGTGTAGGGTATTTAAGAAAGAAAGAAATATCCCTTCTTTTCCTCTCCTCCTCCCCAAAAAACCCAACTCAAACCCACACACCAAAAAAACCACAAAAGAAACCCCCAAAACCAAACAGGCTTCTGATGAAATTACTTTTTCTTGGAGTGCCAATGTACGGAAAGAAAAAACAAAATAAAGGGTGACCAAAATATAAAATATATTAATTTAAAAATAATGTATGTTATTCACTATTTAGAAACCCTCCCCTCCAAAGCACTTAGGGGTGCTTTTTAGCTTCCAAGGACCTGTAAGATAAAGTGGTTTCTGTAGCTCCTGACCTACCTTATGGAATAAAAAGCTGCCAATATTCCCTTTTGCTAAAAATGAAATTCAGTTTTTAATGTAAAATGTTTAAAGTATCTTAATGGAAACTACAACTTAAAAGTGTGAAATAACCTTTAAAACAATTTAAATTAAATATCATTGTCCTTCCTTCAAGGCATTACCTTTAATTGATTTAATCTTAAATTGTTTCTTCCTAGCACAGTAATTGCCATTGATTCCAATTAATATTTAGCTGGACTTTCTCTATAAATAATTACCAGCCAATTTATTTTTTTCAGATCAGGGTTTCTTTTGCTGTGTCCATTACTTGATGATCTGGGCTGCCATACTGTAAGTGCAGGAACACTTGCATCACAAGGCTGGCTTAGGCTCCAGCTATGTCAGTATCTAATACTTTTAAGGATTTAGACCCTGGTGTAACACAGAAATCTAAGCAAGGTGATGTGCATAGTCTCTGTGCAATTAATACAGAGGGCATTTACACAAGAGCAGAATTCATAAGACCCATACCACTGTAGAACACAGCTTGACAGCAAACAACAAGCTTTGAAGGTAGGAGTTTGTTTTAAATCTTGCCCTCTCTACACAGAAAGATACTGGTCTTGGAGAGGTACCAGTGCCAAATTGGCATTCTAAGTCCTGAATTCTTTTACCACATCAGCACATAATGCAAACTGTTTAAAAAGACTGAAAAGGAGTCAGGGAAGGAGATGGTCCTGTTCCTTTTCTATTCAATGGCACTGTGGTCAGAGCACAGTGATATGGGAGACCTTGTTTCAACCTGAGCAGACTTAAGACCATGTCTGTCAAAATGGATAGGCCATGCTTCAGCTTTTGTTTCTCACTAGTTCACTCAGCTTTTCACACTCCTTCCTGGCCAGATGTCATAAAATCTGAACAATCTGTGTACTGTATTCTCTTCATGTGTAAAATTACACTCCCCATGCACCAGGCATTTTGCCAGTTGTGTATCAGAAGATATCCCAAACTCCTTTCCTAAACCTTCAGAAGGAGCCAAGCCTCTCTGGCCTGCTACTGAGTGGAAACAGTGCTTCTGGTTGGTTGAAGCTTCACTGTACATATGCACACAGAGTTGATAAGGTATTTAGAATTAGCAACAGAAATTATTACACTTCTAAAACTTGAGTGACTTGAACACACAGCATCAAGCTGTTTCCAACACACTACACAAATGTATTCCTGCACAAAGAAGCTTTTTTTATTACTAACATTTTAGTCTTTTTTCTCCCTTACTCAATTCTTACTGATTCTCTGACCCAAGGTATCCTGGCAGGCAGCTCTAATATGTCTTAGCTATTACTTCAGTACTTTTGCCATTACCATTAAGTTTTTAAGCTTTTATCCAGTTCCTTCACTTCAGCAAAACTGACTCATGCTTCTGGTTTTAGCTTATTCCATTGATTTTGACCAAACTGCAACTTAGCACATTACAAACAAAACCATCCTCCCACCCCAAACCCCCCAATACACTTGGTTTGCACTCTGAATACGTTGGACACAAGATTATGAAACAAACAAAAAAAAAAAGAATCACAAAATGTGCTGCATTCATTAGCTGTGCTACAACATGTAGACTTCGGCTTTCAAGTAAGGTCCAGCAGGGCTTTTCTGAATGGTGGTTAGATTGAAGACATAATTTACACAAGAAAGTGCTTATTTGCTGTGCTTACTGATGCTTTCTGCAATTCCCCTAACAAGGATTAGCTAAGCATCTATAACAAAGTTATGTGTTTAAAAAGAAACACAAAAAAAGAGCTAAAGAACCAAAAAGACCACAATAAAACCAACCCCAAGACCAATCCAAAAAGCAAACAGGCAACTGAGATGAACTCATATCAAGAAAGGCTCATATAGAGAAGATTGGATTTTCATCTGGGGTAAACCAGCATAATTTCACTGGCTTCCAGAGAGGCACAGGTTAAGGTCTAGCCTGGAAAATCTGCATCCAGTACTCAGAGGGCTTTACAAATAAAAAGTTACAATTTTGCTATCAGATCCCAGGTCTGCACCTCTATTACTATTTCATGGAGTTCTTGTAGCATCAGTAGAACCACAAAATAGAAGCTGAATAAGGAAAACAGAGCAGAAAGTTTTAAGCAATGCAACTGAAAGAACAGGCTTGTCATTTCTAGGAAATGGTTTAAATTTGCAAAAGAGTCTCTAGTTTTTCAAACTAAGGTACTGGGGGAGATGGTGCCAGGACTCCTCCAACTCATCCTGGGTGCATAAGCATCTCCAAGAACACCTGCTGTGGCAGCTCAGTTTGAACTTGAAATCACTTGTTAACAACAAAGCCATTGGGAGAGGTATGCCAAGTGAGATTTACATCATGCACCCCCAAGCAAAGCCAATACAAATGTCCCATTGTTGCTTCTCTGATCTTAATGACACCAAGACTATTATCCCCAACAGGGCAAGCAGTTATGGTGTCATGTAAAGTTGGGTGTAACTTACTAGCAGAGGAACCGTCTAGCGAATGAGCTAATATGATGTCAGTGACTGAGTTAGTCCAGTTTACCCTTAGAACTAATTTAATAACTGATGTGTGTGGAAGGTTTTGGCATTTGGGGTTTTTCTCGTGGTTGGCTGCTTTGGTTGTAATTTGCCTCTTTCTCACCCCACCCTTCTTTTTTGTTTTTTAAACAGAACTCTGGTATGGACTTCCATTCAAATGTGAAACACACCATTCAGGTTTTGCCTAACTCACTGTCACATGATGACATTAACTGACAGCAAGCTGAAGTAGCTGGCATTTGACTGATAAAATGATAATCATGTATTAACTGTAATTTATCTACCAAAAGCATTGGTTTGACCATCTGGGTCTCCATAAAATCTTGCCCTCATCTCCAGGTAACAGTTCAGTCCAGCAAAGAGTACCAGTGAGATGAAGGGATGGAGCACCATTGGTAGGGGTGTTAAGAACCCCTGCTGGTGCTGCTACCAAGTCCCATGTTGTCAAATCACACAACTCTGAACAAGACAGCTCTTGTGCTACCATGAGGGGAAGAATGCTGCCTAGATGTAAATAGGAAGACTGAGGTCCATTCTCATTTCTGCATCCTCACAATGCTATAGTAAGATCTGATTACCATCTGGTCAGAAAATTTGCTCCAATTTGGAAAAAAACTTTTCAGCTCCTTAAGACTGGCACATGGGGTTGTGTCTGGTCACTGCTAAATGACCACTGGAAGGCTCTTCTGAAATACCGCTGCTACCAAATGATG
>JBCJKH010038951.1:0-12628 GCA_039877255.1 Loriculus beryllinus
GCTTATATTTTCCATAAATGAAGAAAAATTCTACATGGTCATTATGACCTTTATTATTAAGGAAAAGACCCCTATAAAAACCATGTGAATCCAGCTGAGTCCATTGAGAATTGAAGAGTAACAATGAAAATGCAAGTAGTTATGACTGCATAAGATAAAATGAAAGAGAAAATGTGGGGATTTTTCCTCTAATTATTTGTTGTTAATAAACTTTCATGTTTCTATCTCGGAATCTGTGGTAAATAGTTTTACCAAGATTTTTAAATCATTGCCCTGTAACAAAATGACCAGTATAATAAAATGCAAAAGGGGAATTTTTCAGAGATAGCTGTGTGTGCATGCATTACAGTATGCAGGCAGCAGCCTCCTAGTAATTGGATGAATTCATGTTTAGAACTCGGCATATAACTGTGAATGATTATGTGGTTCTCCATGGTAAAAATTAATTAGTGCCATACGCAGCACATATCTCGTCTCCTAGCAGAAAGGGGAAAGTCTGTTTTTTGCTTCATGACACAATGCAGAGGATCCATGCAAAATTTGAAGCATTTTCCAGAGCACCATAGTAAGTGCAGCACTGAGTTGCCCAGCTTGCTTAAAGATGATGGAATAATTGGCTGAGTACAGAGAGACTCCACCAGTAATTACACTCACTGAGCAGTCAGCATAAAAAGCTTTTGATTTTCTTGGAATGTTTTCTGGAAAATCTCCTTGAAAAGCAAGAAAGAATTAAATTGCCTGCCTAAGGGGCTTGGGGTTGGGTTTGGTTCCTCCCCCCCCTCCCCCCCTTTTGGTTTGCGTGCAGATGAAGAAATGTTTGCTTCCTCAGGAAGGGTTTGCACTGCCCTCTGTTACAGGGTTGCATATATCTTCCTTTGTAAATTGTGTTCAAAGGAAGGATTCCCCTTGAAGAATTTCACATTTCCACCTGTGACCACAAATACGTTCATAAAACGGTTCATGCATGAACATGGGGGGGTATCTTCTAACCCCACATTCATAGCAGATGAGAATCAGGAAACGAAAACAGGTTCATCTACTGAAACTTCTCAGAGGTTCCGCACAGTGGCATATTCCCTCTATTAGAAAAGTGCCATTTATTTTATTCACCCTCCCCCCTTATTTACATAAAATAAAGTTAATCCAAAAAGGATACGAAGCCAGGAGAAAAATAAGTGTCAGAGTTGATCCCGTGTTTCTAAATTAAGAATGTTAAATATATTTCCATAATTTTTAAGACTACTTCTGAACACAGGATTGCATTGTTGCACTTGGAAGCCTCATCTGAAAAGTACTGACTGCAAACGTATCCTAAAGCCGCACGTACTGAGTATTTGTCAGCCCAGGCTCCTAGATCCAGAGTTGCACTGGTAGATTGATTTTTGCACGTTCTCAGCCAAACAAGTGGCTTGACCTTTCTAACAACTTTCTTCATCCTCTCCACTTGGTATGATATATAAATAAATATAAACACCAGTGTATTTATGCGTAAGTACACACATCTATATGTGTCCATAGCGATACATGTATGTATGTATGCATTTATACACAGTACTTCTTAGTATACAGGTCAGTTGTATGATTTTATTTGCAATGCATCCTTATAGCCTTAAAGGATACTTCATTGAACTAGCTGAGAGTCACTTGAAACCTTAATTTCTTGCTTTGAAAATACAACATCACTATTCATTTTTCAATTGCTTTAGGTCAAGCTGCAACAAAGGAAAAGGGCAGGTGTTAACAAGAGAGAATGTGCTACAGAGCAAGTAATATTTTTTGCAATATCTTGTCACAGTGCCTTCAACAGCACTATTGTTTCAACCACAAATCATTGACAGGAAAATGCAAAAGATCTGATAATACATTTTTGGTAGCACTTTTGTTTCTGCAGCTGTATCTCAATTGGAGCATTTAAACATTATGATTGGAAGTAAAAATATTTATTTTCTGTAAAGTGGTGGCAGGTAATTTTTTCATTATTAACTACTTAAGGAGTGATCTGGCTTCAAGATGTGTTAGTAATTGCTGGCCTTTAAAACAAACTTCTGAAGTTTTGGCAAAAATTGAAATTACAAAGGTTTTTAGAAGTAGGCAACAAACTTCTTCATCAAAACATTTTATTCACACACACTGACAGTGCTTTCCTATTCAGTGAAGCACTTGTATATGTTAAATGTATATTCTTTGTTGGCTTAGGAAAATATGAGGAAAATGGTGAAGAGGTAGTATGGAGGGGATTTGGGTTGTTTTGTTTTGTGTTTGCTGGGGGGATGTGTTTCTTTAGCTTGATAACCAAGATAGTTCCAAGCATATAGGTAGTTAGCTTTATTAGATGAAAACCTTTGAAATAAGCTCAGCCTAAACAGTAAAGGCATTGCAGGTCCACATCTTCCTGATCTTGAGTAGGAGCTGGTTGAGGGGTTGAATTGCTTTACTAATGTCTAATCCAGAGCATGTTACTTTTCTGTGTTCTGAAAGCTTTGCCTGGAGCCTACATTCACAAATCCTATTGCACAAGTGCTTTGCCAGCAAGTTTCCATTACACTCTGTGGTAACCATATGGCTAAGCCTTACACAATTAGGTGAAAATTTATATATTTCTCAACAGTTTTATATGAAGACCTGACATTTATAATGACTTTTTTATGGTCAGGTAATTCTGATGTTTAGGTAATATACACCACTCTGTTTCTAAAGGGGAAAGACGGCATGTTGTTAATGGTGCTTTAGCATCTCTAAGTGCTGTAGCTTATCCTAGTAGAGTGGGTGCTGCTTTAGGACCTGCTACTACTTTTGCTGTGGGTTCCATTTGCTTTGTAAGTTTCTCTTCCACACTACGTACTGTGCTGAATAGTGGGTTTCACTAAATTCTTATTCCCTAGAAATTAGAAAGTTGTTTCTGGTTTAGTGAAGTCACAAACGTTTTACCATTATTTTAACTGGATTTCATTCTCACTGGGGAAAACAAATGGTGTATCCCTTTAGGTTTTACAAATGAAACCAAATCAAAAAATAAGAAAGGAATTATTAGACCATCCAATCTGTTTGCAGTTGCTGGAGAACATGAGAATTTTTATGGTGATGTACATTTTGAAATATGTCAGCTACTTGAAATGCTTTATGTATGATTTAAGGCTTTTACTTGTATAATTTAATCACTGTACAATTTCCTCATTATTAATTTGCATTCATGTCTAATGCCTTCCCATTTAGTTCATTGTTGTCGGTGGTATCTCTGAGTAAAAATCAGGAGCTCTGAGTGTAGATGGAAATGTTCATTGTGCAGTAGCAGCATATTAATATTATCACCACAAAGAATAGGTATTAGCACTACAGAAGATTCTCTTTCTCTTCAGAAAGTGCAGTGTAATCTCACTCTATTGTCTTGTTCTATATCATCCTTATATCAGGTAATAAGAGCTCAAATAATTGTTATGGCCTTCAAATGGGGCATAATTTCATACAATATCGAAAATAGTAAATGACAATTTTCTTCACATTTTGAGGTATTCATGTTACATTTCTGTCAACCATAGATCATTTGAGGGACAAATTGCTTTTGCAAATGTTTGCCAATGGATAATATAAAGAAGAATGTACCTCTGTTACTTTGCTGTATACAAGCATGCATTAAAAAAGAATAATAATTATAGCCCATAATTTCCTACTTTTGCCACAATATGTAATGAACTTCCATCAAAGTTTGTGACCAGAGTACCAAAAATCAGATTAAAATGATTATCCAAGTTTTGAAATGATGAAGTTCCTAGCTCAGCCTCTTGACTAGCTTTGCAGAAGTATTTTATTGGTACTACATAAGGAACTCTTTGGAGAAGAGCTTGTAGGCAAGGCAAGAGCAATACCAAGAAGGAAGCAAATGCACCACTAGATGCTGTCTGTGAAAAAAGTGGCTCCCAGTGTTGCACAGTGGATGTAAGGCACCCTGAGAAAAGGGCAGGGCATGCAGGAGGTGACAACTAGAGAATTATCACTGATTTCTGCAGAAAGAAGACATAAAGGAAAATCAAAATTACTTCACTTTTCCCAGAGTTTCAGTGCTGTTAATGCAAAGGGCTGTTCTTTGAGCTTTAGGTTAGATAAATTCTATATTATTAAGAGATTTATTTTTAATTTGTTAGAAGGCGCAGGGGGTTTTACCCTGACAATTTCATTGTGTGTTAATTATTCATTATTGCTATATAGGTTAGGCTTGTACTAACAAGAGAGAGTATTTTCTGCTTTGATTTGTCAACAAACAGGAATTGAAAATGGTGCTACTGTTAGTAAATGTGATGTTAATCTCGGTTTCCCAAAGGCATTTTCATTAATGGTGAATCCTAGGTAGGTACAAAAGGTGATTTGGAAAACCCCTTTCAACAGGTGACTGGTTCTGGTCAGTGCTGCTGTGCAGGTTGTGCTGTGATTCCAGAGAGTCCTATCTTATGTGAATAAATCTTTTTTTATTCTATTCTCTATATAAGAATATATAGGGTTTTATATATATTCTTTTTTATGATCTATTCTCTATTCTGTGAGAATAGAGCCACAGCTTTATTGTCACAGCCCTAGCAGTGTAGGCTGTTAGATATTTATAAGTCTTTTACATATTCCTAGTTAAATACTTATAATCCAGTATCTTGAAGTCATGTTCCTTTCAAATATTGTTCAACGTCTTCCTCATCACAGGGAAACTGGTATTCCTTTTCTATCCCATTTATCACTTCTATAAGGTGGCTCTTTTATCACCCCTGTTCTCTGAGAGAATAATTTTAAAGTGTTGATCTGCTCTTAAAATTCTGGTCACTGGCTTTGACTCAAGGCTTGGAAAAGTTTTGATTTCCTGGGAGTCAAACTAAAACCTCAGAGCTTTATACAAACTTAGAGTTGAGCATAGTATTTTAGTATATGCCCGAGTATGTAAGATTTTGGAGCAAATATATTTGGAAGAAGACCTTTTCCTAAAGCCTACAAGGAATGCATTAATGCTAAGCCACATGTCTGTATTACCACCAGTTCGGTAGAACCAATGTCTGTTTTCACTCATTTTTCACCATAGTTTTTGTTGTCCCTTTGCGAAGAATGTACCATGGATACAAATGAAACCCACTCAGAACAGTAACTGTCCGTGGCTTCATACTTAAACTGACAATTGCAGTTGAGAACTCTGAACATTTTGAGAATATCTATGTTGCTATGAATTTGAAACTTGCCTTTAGCTGCTGTAATTCCCTGAGCTCAGATTTTCTAATGAACTAACACTTAATGTAAGGATAAATTCTCCTCACAAAGCACAGCTCATAACTGTTTAAGTTCAGTTTATGGTCTGTTGATTGGCTAAGGTTGAGTTAATTGAAAGTAATTATAAATAGACAATTTGCAAACCATGAAAAGGAAAATCACAGTGAAAAATTATGCCTCCGTGGTACAATTCAGTGACTCTTATGGTTGGAGAAAAGAAACAATAATGCAAACATAATTCCTCAGCTACAGAGTTCTTCCCACTAATATTATTTGAAAAATAAATGCAAACAGATACACAACATTTTACTAAGCCATTACTGTTGCCACTTAATCTTTCTTCCTAGACTTGCCCTAAGTGCGATACCACACTCTGCACCCAGAACTACCCCTGGAAAAACCATAGATCTTAATAAGTAAATAAATAAATATTTCTTTCAGTGTGGTTGTATTAATATTACCTAGGGCTCATGTTCATGTTTATTTAAGGTAGCTCTTTGGAATTGGTTATTCAAGTGGCAGAGTGTTTTTGTATTAGAGAAGGTGATGAGCACTTATCTCATAGTGTAAATGGGCTCTGGGTTGATCTTTGACAGGCATTTATCTGTTATAGGATTGAGCATTTCAGAGGAAACAAAGTGCAATTAGAGGTGTGGCTTGGCACTGTTTATGTGCTCAACTTGAGACATGAGGACCTGGTGGTCATAGCACCACACTTGAAACCAGTGAGTGTGTGGTCTGCCATGAATCCAGGATGAGACCTTTTGCAGATTGCATCATTTCTCATTCTTTTCCCTTATCTCAGCGTGAAAGCGTTAATTTTTAAACTCTTCAGTTAATGGGATTGCTTTATTTCTGTTGCTCTGACATTCAGATACCCGCATCTTGGATTTGTCCAGAGTATGTGGGAATTGCGTAAAGTAAATAATGCTAGTGGAGAAGATGACTCTTGTCATCTTCTCAATGTTTGTAAAGCTCCAGACATAGCCTTAGTGTGATGGAAAATAAAAATAAATATAATGATATGGAGCACATAATCTAATAGCATGAAGTGCTATCTACACTCCAATAGTTACTACAGAAAACAATTCATTATATATACTTACTTTCCCTACAAAGTGATTTTAAAAGAATTTTCTACTCACTCAACCTTTCATGTTGACTACCAAACCATTAGCATGAATTTTAATTACATAAGACTTGCATGAAGTCTCAGGGGCACTTGCCTTCCTACTTTCATCAAAAGTCATCATAAATAGAGAGAAATTTTATTAACAGTGACCAGCTACCCAGATGTCTACAACACTGCATAATGTCATCCTTTTCCTACAATGAGGCTACCCTCCAAATTAATCTATTATCTTTGATATCACACAGACCCCAAAGCATTGGCTTACTTCCATGGCTGTTCCCATAAACATTGCTTCTTCTAAAAGAAACAATATTTTTCTACGAGAATAATATAAAAATCTAGGAGCATCTTTTTAACTGTCAACCTATCAGTCCAGCCTTAAAGAAAACAACTACATATAGAACAGCTCCCTCAGTGGACTCTGCATATCTGACGTTGACAGAGACTGAAAGAAAACCAATGGATTTTGCAGGTAGGGGTTGTTTTGCAGATCAGCAGTGAGCCCAGAGCCACAGATATTCTGTAGGTGAGATCAGACCTCTAATTGTAACTGCAGAGTACTAATGGAAAACTTTGGGAAGATTTGCAGCAGATCCTGAATTCATCTGAAAGTATTATTTGTAAGTTTTCACAACTGAGAACTTTGCATCAGCTTTCCCTTTGCGAGATGTATCCTTCCACTGCTGCCTCTCTATCTTCCCACCTCCCACTGTCCTCATAAGCAAACAAATACAAGCTCCCCAGAAAAAGAATTTCAAACTCTATAGACCCTAATCAAACCCACACTGTGTAAATCAGTAAGTTATATGTACAGCTTTAGAATTTAATTTCTTTTCATCTTTCTTCCTTCTTGCAGCCCATGGAGGATAGGCACAGCCCCTGTGTCAACTAGTTATTCAAAGGCAAAAATCCAAATGCTGCACTTTGGAATAGTTCAAAAGCTTTGTATTACAGATTTTCTAAAAAATGAATCTTACAAATAAATTGCACGGCGTGAGGAAATCATGTAATTGTTGGAGTGCACCAAGGCTGATTTTCAGAGATACAAGTAAAAGCAGAGAACAGGGTCTGCATAGCTGTGCTTGGCTGTATTAACATGGGAGCTACTACTTGCAAACCAGAAACACACAGCTCACTCCTAATTTAAGTCCATGAACACACAGTTTACTCCTAATTTAAAATCAGATACTCATCAAAGTCCATGAGGATATTTATACAAGTAAAAGTAAAAATGGCTGGAGAAATCTCTCATACGTGATAATCTCTTTACTGCAAGAGTGGTAAGATGCTGTAACAGGTTGCCCAGAGAAGTTGTGAATGCCCCATCCCTGACTGTGTTCAAAATTGACCAGGTCTACTGGAAGATGTCCCTGCCTGTGGCAGGGGTGTTTGAACTAGATGAGCTTTAAAGTCCCTTCCAACCCAATCCAGTAAGTGATTCTGTGATTTTATTGATATATTTGCCATATTTTCCTGTTTATGGAATAATATTCCATATTCTATTTCATTGATGCTGGTAGAATTTAGTCTTCTGCTTCATCAAAGCTAGGCTGCTTTTTCATCTTTTAGTAAATATTTTGGCAGTTTCCTTTTTTACAAAGTTTCCTTGGGCAGCTGAAGTTCATGTGTGGAGGGCTTAAACCTACCAATGTTTGTTAACATATAGATAATCATTGTATGTAGAACTGGTCAAAATAATATGTGGACAGAAGACTTATTGTAAAACATAACATTTGAGACTTTTTATTAGGTTTTTGGGGGAAAAAGGTGGTTTACAATTAATAGTATGCTACCTAGTCATTATGGGACTAAAGATTGTCTGAACCAAAGTATTTACTGCAGCGTGCTAGAAAATGCAATTTAACTGTAGTCTGATTTGAAAGGAAGCACCATACAGTTCCAATCTGCACAAGAACAATCAGCATTTTAGCATGGCTTTTGGGTTTTTGTTTGTTCCCCTGAACCTACCCAAGAAAGATGTAGATGTTTGAGCATTCTACCCAATTAAAGAGAAAAAAACGTACTAGGATGTTGAAATATACCATAATGCAGAAAATCTTAGTTTCATCAAACTCTGCAACAAACATGTCTAAAATACATATTGTTGGGCAAAATATCTGGTCACCTTTGGCATTAGTTTTCATCAACAAATACACAGTTCCCAGGACAGAACAATTACTGTTATGAGAACTAAATAAGGACTTTGACAATAGCTCACTTTTGGAAAAATATATAGCGATGTATATTATGGGATGGTAAGAAGCATTTATACCATCTAGAGATTAAAAATGTGGGTTTAAAACATCAATCTGCAAATAAAGCCATCTAATAGCAAGTGAAATGTGAAAGGTGATAAGAGTGTCATGATTCATGGCATGAGCCAACTGCATTATGGATGATCAATGAACATTATCATCAGAACAATGTCATATTCTTACAATTACGGTGCATCATAAATGCAAATATAATTGCTTAGTATGTAATGAAATACAAAAGCCACATTTAAATAATAATGTTAAGGTTGTGATCGGAACTGGCAAAAACCTTGAATAGTCTGCTAAGCTGACATGATCTCATTCTTAACCTTTTTACTGCTGTCAGAACAGAAATGGGTTTAGAGAAAGTGTGTTTAGGAAACATCAGGATTTGCTGATGACATTGGAAATGTGTGTTTGTTCTTGGTAGATGGGAGGCCAAAGCAAATAGTTCTTCTCCTCTAGTTTGAGGTCATCTTATTGATTTTTCAGTTGCTTCTATGTAGCTAAGAGAAGAGGTGAGCCAAGTTATAATGCAGTTGATTATGGGGGGGGAAAGGAGACTGCAAGAATTACAGTGCAGTAACAGAACTAACAGTAAGAGAAGATATAGCAGACACCAAATATCACTGTCTGCATCCAGTGAGTTTTTGTTTAATTTTTCATATCAGTGCAGACATCCTAGTGCTAGAAATGGATAAAATGATAGTTCAGATGTTAGTTTATCACTAACTCGAAGTGTGCAGCGGTATACAGGAGTATATATGCTCTGAAATTTATTTGCCTCCGACACATACTCCAGCAGGGAGGCAGTAGGGCCTGAAGACTTTGTGCCACTTCTTGAAATAATCCATTGTACATGTTTCTATTATTAGCCAGTGTAAATGATCCACCACATAGAGAGGGAGATGAAATCAGCTGTGCTGAGGCCAGGTGTATTCTATTCCTTCTTTTTAAGGAATGTAAAGGAGTAAGGAATGTGGCACAGATTAAATCTTGGCATCAGGGGCAATCAGCAGCAAAGCTGATTTGAACAGGATCAGGAATTCATCTTAACAACCATTTCTGAATGGTATTCTCTCATGATGGAGTCACTATGTTACTTCATAAATCTTGGTACTGTCGTTCTTTGCATTCCTCAAGTCATTGCGTGTTCCTCTTTCCTGGTTTACTCTGTATAAGTATAAAGTAATATTTCATTTGAAGGTAGAAGTACCCGTATGTTTTTAGGAGCTCTGGATAGCTTACAATTCCCTGGTTTCCTGACATAACCAGTTACTGGAAAAGGTCAGATTGCATCAGCTGGTTGAGGACTGGCAACTGCTACATTCACACTGTTCAGCAGCAGAATAATTATGTCACACTTCAAAACATGTATTTTGTCAGATTGTCCAGGAACCGTGGCAAAGTACAAGGTTTCTATCTGCTATAAATGGCTTCAAATACATAAATGTCATAAGTTAGTCTACTTATTGCTATGGATTTTAAGGGGAACAGTGTATAAAAATAATTTTTTTACATGTAAATATTTACAAATGTGAGTGCCAAACCACTAAATTTATCAAAAATTCTCCCTAATCTTCAGTGCATAAGAGTCTTTAAAAACAAACAAGGTCTATTATGATCTGATGCTGTAAGAGGAGATAGAAGTGTAGTTTTCACATGCAGTCAGAAACCAGTGGAATGCTGCCTGTTAGAATTGTGGTTCATAAAAAAGCAGAGCTCAGATGGCCGGGCTGCCTTTCATGGCATCAGTGCAGGACGGTAAATTGTCAAAAAGTCTCCATTAAACTCTGCATAAAAACACTTGACCCTTTATTATTATTAAAACCTATTGGATTTTCAGCATGCCAGTGGCAGAGCTGGAATAAGTAGTTAAGTTAGGACAAGGCCTTGCATGAAGATAATACCTGTATCTATAAAGTACCAGGAACATTAAGACTGCATACGGTAATGAAGTGCTTGACCCTTTTAGTCCTGCAGTTTCCCAAAGTTTATAGTTCCAACATTAATAAGAGCATTGTCATTACTAAGAATATTTTATTTCTGGGCAATTTTAGTTTGGTTTAGAATGTAGTCATAAAATATTAGAAAGTTTTCATTCCTATAATTGTACTCTAATGGTGTAATTTACACATCTCTTAATATGCAATTTCTGTTAATAATGCTTTCTTAAATTTGCAAGGTATGATTCCAAGCTAGTTGCCCATGACAGGAATCTTGTGGCAATGAGGGGTATGAAAATTCTGTAAACATCTTGGCTATATATCCCAAAGTGATTGTGAGCTGAAACTGATAGGTATTTAAAAAACAGGGTTATTTATGGGACAAAGGTACCGCTTGGTCTATCAGAGTGTTCTAGGTGGATCAGACTCTTCTAGGATGAAACTATCGAGAGACGTAGGTGAGTGTCAAGGCTAGAGTTATACTTAATGATTTATCCTACAGAGGCTATAGTTGAGGTGTCCATAGAAAGCAGTTACTGTTGATAAATGAAAAATAACAAGCCTTAGCATATTTAATCATCAGATCTGCAAGATACAAAACATGGACTACAAAGACCTGCATTTTCAGGTCATGAAATCCATATGTGTATCAAGCTCTTGCTTAAAACAAATGAGGTTTTGCCACAGTCCTGTTGTTGGGTTGCTTGGGTATGCAGATGTCACAGCTCTGCCTCTGTCTTCTAATTTCTAAGTTAGGTATTTGTAAGCCATTTAAATCTACCTGCCATTCTATCCGCATTTCCTTCTCAGATCGAATAGTTGTGCTGCTTTAGCAGTGTTAATCTCCAGTGTATTGACTGAATATTATTATTCCCTTGTTTCTGATCTGTTAGGTTTTGGTTAAGCCGATGTCAGATCTGAGTTAGCTCTAGAACCAGAAGAGGAACAATTCCAGGAGTGTGAAGTCCCAGGTTATTACACTTCTGCTTTCAGTGCCGAAGTTAGCACAGTGTTGTGCCATGATGTTTATGTTTATGATTTATGTTTATGATATGTTATGTTTATGATATGTTTAACATGGATGATTACACCTGATCGGAGTACATATTTCTGAAACTTTGTCTAGTGTAGGTACTATTTATGTCATGTTCTTGTTATAATGCATATCATATGCACGGGCATTTCAGGCATTCAGGAGCAGGCTGTCGTCCAGGAAGCTTGCAGTCAACTGTCCTGATTCTGGGTGAAACTAAGCAGTTTCTGTCATGGTGCTGGCTGATTCTTGCAGGAACCCAAGAGGACACAGATTTTTACTGGCAATAAACACTGAAGGACAGATGTATAGACAGGTTGAGGCATTAGGAATAGAAACAAAAATAGCCAAGACAATCATGTACCAATGAACTTGATTTTCTTTAGGTTTTTGAAAGAGAATTTTCCAAGGGCAATTGTATAACAATAATAATTTCAGATAAGAGAAAGAGGAAATGTAGCAGAAAGAATAACTGTGGTAGGATTATGTTCAGCTTTTCAGATGTTATATGACTAAATGAGAATGTTTGTAATTCATACATAATATACATCAGATGCAATCACATGTGATCTCTTTCTCTCCTAATTGATAGCAGATAAAGGTGTGTGTACATATGGGTTTAGTTTGCTTCTGTTGCACAGTGTGTAGTTCTGTAAGCCCCAGTCAGGCAATCTTTGTTCATTCCTGTCAACACCTGTTCTTATGTACCATTTCTTGCCTTCAAAGATGAAAACTTATATAGGAAAAAAGTAGAAGCTTGGGAAGATAGAGTTCGATCAATTCAGTAATCCTCAGTAGCAATGAAACATACTGTGATTGTTCTCTCTTAGAACAATCACAAAATGTGCTTCTTGCTTAACATTTTTGCATGGAAAAGAGGAGGCAGACTATTCCCTGCACACCCACTGATCTCCAGGGTGAGCTCCATGCAGCTCCCTGGATTCATGAGGAAAGGTCAACTTCCCATGAAATCAGGACTCACAAAGACTGGGGTTAGAGTTGCAGCTGTCAGCTGTAAGAGGTG
>JBCJKH010038953.1:0-11569 GCA_039877255.1 Loriculus beryllinus
AAACTGCCATGCCTGCTGACAGCTCATGTGTGGGCCTCGCTGCAGCTTGTTACGCAGACTGTGTGCGCTCAGTAGCGTGTGGCAGAGCCTGACCCTTTGCTTCTGTACCCTTGCACCGAAGAAAGTGTGCCAACACAGCCCTGCAGTGTATCTCCAGTAACCTGAAAGAGCTCGTTTTCGCAAAAAGAAGAGCTTCCAAGAGTACCCCATTGGTTTCACAGCCCTGAAGGCCACAAGTGGCTGCAGCATCAAGATTGGTCACTAGTTTACTGCCAAGGCTTTAGAAGCATCCAGTGATCCTAGTTACCCTTACTAGAATGAAGATTGGTGCAATCTATGAGTCCTGTAAAACCTAGTAATGTCCCAACGTGCTTCCAAAGCCTTCAAAACTCCTGGGGAATGCCCAATGTACACCTGAAACAAGAACCACAAAGATCGTTTCGCATAAACTGAAACAGTATTACATGTGATACAGCATTTGCAATAGTAAATCTTTGCTTTTAAAATTTAATGAAAGCTGAAAAACAGTCTGGTGGACTACTGCATATTTTCGAACTGTGTTGTAAAGTGACCGTAGATGGCACTTAGTCCCATGAGTAACAGTTTTTAGAAATTGAATGTGAAACAGGGAGCTAACCAACTTGCCAACAAAGAGCTGTCCTTCACCATTCTCAAGACTGATCTAAATAACACTCCTGTTTGGTTGCTTACTGCACTGATGCATTGGGACCCAATTTAAATGCTTAATTTCCTAAATACCAGTAGGCTGCCTTCCCCAGGTCCATGTGACTTCTTCCTCTAATATGTCACTTTGCATCTCAGATTCTCAGAAAAGGGAGATTCTCTTGGCCCTATTTCAAGTGTATTTGCTGTTCATTTCACAGGGACCCCAAACCATGGTGTGTCCTACCCTTCCATACAATTGTGTTATAAGGCTCTCTCTTCAGGAAAACAGACACTTGCCATGTCAACGGCCTCTCCTCTGACACTCTTGGCAGCAGGCAGTTTCATAAGCATAACCAAGAACTAGTTAAAGACCAGTTGTTAAAGGTGATCATGTTCTTTTACCCCTGCCTGGTGCTAATGGGCAATTTCACTTGGGGCATTCTCCATGCTGCAGAATGCATCACCACCTGTGTTACCTCAAAATTTCATAAACTGCACACAGACATTTCAAGTCACAGCATAACACAGGGTATTTTTTGCAATGGCCAGGTATAGCTTCAGTCTTTGTGTAAATATGTTTTTCCCAAGTTTCAGCCATTTTTTCCCCCTAAATCTTTGATGGCTTCGTATATTATGGACAAGATTTCAGAAAACACACAAACTATAACTCAATTAGAATCATAGAATGGTTTGAGTAGGAAGGGACCTCAAAGATCACCTAGCTCCAACACCTGTGCCATGGACATGGACACCTCCCAGTAGACTGGATTGGTCAGAGCCCTGTCCAACTTGGCCTTGAACACTGCTGGGGATGGGACAGACAACAGCTTCTCTGGACAGCTTGTGCCAGTGCCTCACCACCCTCATAGTAAACAATTTCTTTCTAACATCTACTCTAAATCTCCCTTTGTCAGTTTAAACCCATTTCCCTTGTCCTGTCACTACATGCCCTTATAAAAAGTCCCTCTGCAGATTTCCTGTAGGTACCCTTTACACACTGGAAGGCTGCTCTAAGGTCTCCCTCTAGCCTTCTCTTCTCTAGGCTGAACAAACCTAACTCTCTCAGCCTGTCTTCATAGGATAGGTGCTCCAGCCCTTTGTAGTCCTTCTCTGGGTTTGCTCCAACAGCCCCATCCATCTTACGCTTGGGGGCCCCAGAGCTGGATGCAGTACTGCAAGTGAGGTCTCACAAAAGCCGAGTAGAGAGGGAGAATCACCTCCCTCAACCCGCCGGCCATGCTGCTTTTGATGTAACCCAGAGTACATTTGACTTTCTGGGCTGCAAGCATACACTGACAGGTCAACCTTAATAGGTTTAAGCCACTCTCATGCATTTTCATTTTTTAAGAAACCATTTAAGTGGTTATGATACTGTGTCAAGGGAGAATCGTGGCCATGTTTGTCAACCAACAATCTGACAGATCATACAACTGTAATCATGGCCAGGGTTGAATTGCCTCGGAGCTATGTCTGGAAAGGTAGGTATCTGGTGTGAATGATAGTTACGGTATTTCTTTCGACATTTTAGAATACTGTAAGCCACTTCATTCCTCAAGTAATTTAGTCCATTATTCCCATCTGTTAAAAACTTTTTTTTTCATGTCTACTACTTTATTTATGCTATATATATGTTTCCCAAGCAAAAGTCTTGTCTCCAAATGCATTTTACATCTCTGTACTAAATGACAAAAGGCCAATACAAAGGCCAATATTTAGGTGTCAAGACAATAATAGTTTCAGGTGCTTAGCATGACTGAAACTCAGGTATTTCTCCTGCAGTTGCATGACTAAACATCCAGTCTGGAAAATTTTGTACAATGTGGCTCTTGGATCTTTTCAGTTCTAGCTGCCTCATTAAGAGACATCATTCACCAATACAATTACCTGTCAAAAATAGTCTAGTTTTTCCATTTGATTGGAAAAGAAGCCACTTTTGGTCAGTGTAGTGCCTCAAAGTAAACTTGTTTGCTGGATGACTCATAAGTTCCCTAAATTGTAGACATGATTGTGAGTTATCTCCCTGCTCACATTGTTTCCCTGAAATTGGTTAATGACCATTTTAATGACTTTTCAATAACACCTTGAGGCTAATCTTATTTTTTTTTTTTTTTTTTTTTTTTCACTTCAAAAAATCCAATGCACATCTGTAACTACTTACACCTGGGTATGTTAGTCAGAACTTCCCTGCTGAGGTGTTTGCTTAGGAACAAGAGCACAATTTATTTGTGCAGCAAGTCAAAAGCCATAAGCTGTCTGCACATCTTATGTGTGCTGATTTAGAAACCATGTAATTTAAATAACTCAAGATAGTTTTTATCCAATGATTCACTTGCAGAACTAATATAAAAGCTGACAAAAGCAGCATTTGGATGTTGATGTATATGGAAAAGGTCTATTCTCACTGGATGGAACTGGATGTAAATGTGTGTTCACTATCTGGGTTCTCTGTCCCATTTTACTTATGCAGGAGTTATTCATGTGTATACACAAAAGCAGGGACAACAAAATCCTGAACCTTAAAAAGCTTTATGAATTTCTGTCTTCATTTAAAGAAACAAAACAAAAATGAAGATGCAAGAAATGTAAAACTTCCATGCAAAAATAATTTTTACAGCACTATAAATAGGTAGGTATATTTACATATACATGTATATATACATGCATGCATACCCGTAACTTTATCAGTTCAGATTAAAAAGTTCTGAATGCTTCTAAGTCTGTAAGTATTGCATTTAAAAGGCATTAGATCATCAGATTATGTCCTGATTTGTACATAGATCTATGGAAATTATTCTGTTGTTCCTAGTAAATCCTGCACAAGAAAACACCTTATTTCACTCAAGCTTGCAGTGCTCAGAAAAGCTCTCATTGTAACTTCTTTGTGTTGTGCTCACCTTGTTGAAATCAGCCATCTATATTCTCTCGTCCAGTCTAGGAAGAATCTGGAACTGTCCATGATACACTGGTATCTCCAGCTGGGCATTTTCCTTTATGTTCTACTTAAGTGTTTTTTGTTCCACACCATGTTTGCTTTCTCATGTATTCACTGCCTCCCCCCTTCATTCTCCTAGCCAGTATTTTATCATTGAAATATTATGCCTTGCACAGCACTGTTGTAAGGGAGTTCTACAATTAATAAAAGTGCAATAAATTGCTGGGCATAAAGTTTTACAGCCAACATATTTTTTATCCACCTTGACAGAAACCTAGATCTATCTCTCTATCTATATATAGATATACATATATATATATATATATATAGACATACATATATAGAGAGAGACATATATATACATATATATATATATATATATATAGCCTATCTATCAAAGATTTCAGACCATTGCTTTCTTCACTCCCTTGGTAGCTACCAGGTTTTGCCTATGACAATATGCAATTCTTAGGAAATACACAGTAATTATATTGTCTATAGAAGCCCTAACTACTTGCTATGGAAATAAAACCTCGACCACATATGTATTTGTTCAACGACACTAAAAGTGCCGTCTCTAGGAAGCATACGTAGAGTCGATTAGATTGTACTGTTATACTTTTAAGCTGAATTATGTACTCTTGTAAAAACACTCTTCAAAATTATTTAACTTCCCATGGTATAGTCTCAGAAGGTGCAAAAAAAAATCTTTAGTGTTATCTTTTCCTGTCAGGTGACTAGTGCAAACATAAAAAAAGTTCTTATCTTTTTGTTTCTTTTCTAGATACTTCATAAAACAGCATAACCGGTTTAGTGCCCAGACATTAAAGACTCCACTCGGAAAAGATCGAGGTTATATATTCCACTCTAAATGTTTCCACTATATGACAGGAAAGATTTAGCCATAAGGATCTTCCAGTGTGTGATGGCTGAGGATTTCGGAGTTTGTTTGAACCCTTCTCTACTGGAGACAGTCGTGCCATCAAATCAGAAGAGCCCTCTGCTCTTTGTAGGGCTTGGAGAGTACTGCTTGGACTCGGAAACATTATGTGTACTGCAGCATCTTTAGGCATAGAAGAATAAACTTCATCCGTTTAGGTGTACTATCCTAGCGCATGTCCTGCAACTTAGCAGCTGTGGTGAACAGTTTGATCTTACCCTGCCAATCATGTCAATAAAAATACTTGATGCATGTTTCAAACGTTTTAGGTGTATTTGAGCTATCAATGTACAGGCTACTTGAGAAATAGGTGCCATATAGATTATTCAACTTTGATCTATTTCTTTGATTTAGCACTGCAATTAAGTAGATTTGGTTCAAAGAGAAAGCTCATTGGTTGATGTTTTACACTGATGTGATAATGTTTACACAGATGTGCTTTGAAATCTCGATTATGGTGGATTTTTGGGTCCTACCACATGACAGGCTCCTGTTATCTGAAAGGTAAAATAATATAACATCTATCTGTAACTGCCTTCAGAGCAGGTCCGCCTGTGCACTCCTCTGAGGTGATTTATCTGATCATTGTATTTAGCGTTAGTTTTTTCAGTTTTAAATCCCTCCACAGTAAATCACTTGCTTTAAAGCAACCTTTTTATAATTCAGGTGCACACAGGGGCAGTACTGAGGACTGCAATGATGAAAAGGTGTAGCATTACCTGCTTTAAAGCACCTGCCAATTAATTAGCCCTATACTCTCCATAGCAAATAAAGCTAAGCAGGCAAATCCATTTGATCTCTTGGATTTAGACTGTGACTGAAAAGACCACGGAGCAAGACGGGAGAACTAATCTTTCATGATTCTCTGCAACTTTTTTGTTTAAATGAAATCTTAAACCGCCAAGTGATTCTCTTTTGAACTTTTGAAAGAAAAAACTATGAGAGATCTTTGCATTTTACACTGGCAAGAAACTGCATTGCATATATTGAACACTAGTTTGAGTCCTAAAATTCATTAGACGTTACAGAAAAAAGCAGCAAAGGGAAAAGTTAAGCTCTTAGGGTTTTTTACCATTGCTAATAATGAACACGTGTTCCACCAATGCATTTATGTGCATGAACCATTCTATTCTGGGGATGAAAAAAATGCATATGCTCATCTGGAACAGGACAGCAAAGTCCTAAATTGATTCAAAACACTGTAGGAAGACAACAGAGATGTTTCAGTAGATGATATTATTGCTCATTTGTGATGCTCACAGAACTTGGTTACAGGCCCAATGCAAAACCCCAAAGAAAATGGATTAGGGGAGCCACCTCTCAATCTTTCTTTGCAGGTTTTGAAAATATTTATCCCAAACCACGACACCATGCCCATTTCTGTCTTTAAGACGATGTGTTGATACCCAGGCACTATAAATCGGTTTCATGTCATATTAACGATAAATTAAATGCGAGGGAGAATTTGCAGAGGGGAAAACACCTTCCCGACTATGCCAATTTCTGTAGAAATTCCCCTCCTTGTAGCTGAAGCGATAAAAGGGAAGGGTAATGCATGTACATTTTATTAGCGTTTTAGAAACAGGGAGTAAAACTGTCAGATCTTTGTGTTTTTCCTTTCATGTGTGTCTGGGCAGGTCTAACCCTCAGGTAACGCCCTTTCTCCTTCTTCCCTCCTGCCTCTCCTTGCACCTGTCCACGTAATGCTCCGGCAGCTCCCGCCCGGGCCCCGCTCCCGCCTGCCCGCCCCCCGCTGCCCGCTCCGCTCCGTTCCCCCGCCTCCCCGATGACTGGCTGCGTTCGGCGGGGCGTGGGGGCTGCGCCCGGAGCTCCCTCCCCGCAGCCGTCTCAGATCAGAGGAAGGTGCGAGGAGAGGGGGAGCCGGTTTACAATTTCAAACGCAGCCTCCCCGCAGAGGGCTTCATTAGCATATGTCAGGGGGACCGCCGTATATATATATATACACACGCGGGGCGTATAAACACCACCGCGCAGCCTGGCTCACTCGGCTCGGCTCGGCTCAGCACGGCTCGGCCCTGCCGGCTTCCCATGCTTGGGGCCCCGCTGCGCACCCCCACATGCCCTCCGGGAGAGGCCGGCAGCCGCTCTCCGCCGCCGTGCCCTAGCCCGCTCGCCCCGCTCCCCCATGGCTCCGCTGGCCGAGGTGGGGGGCTTCCTGGGCGGCCTGGACGGCCTGGGGCAGCCGGTGGGCGCCCACTTCCTGCTCCCGCCCGCCGGGGAGCGCCCGGCGCTGCTCGGGGACCGCAGAGCCCCGCCGGAGCGGGCAGCCCGCGGCGGCGCGGCAGCGGCAGCGGCAGCGGCGGCAGCAGCGGACCTAGCGCACTTGCAGGGCATCCTGCGGCGGCGGCAGCTCTACTGCCGCACCGGCTTCCACCTGCAGATCCTGCCCGACGGCAGCGTGCGCGGCACCCGCCAGGACCACAGTCTCTTCGGTAGGCGGCTGCTGCACGGCCCCGGTCGCGCTCTGCCTGCGGGCCTGCGCGGGAGCGTGATCCCGCTCGTGTGCGTGTGTGTGCGCGCGCGTGTCCGTGTGTATATGTATCTCCCATGCTAACTGGAAGGCGGTGCGGGACCGGTGGTGCTGGGTGGGGGGATGAGCTCCCGGTACCGGCGGGATAAGCGACATCAAACCTTGGGACTGCAGCAAGGCAAAGCGGTTGCGCATCCCTTGCCGGGTTCCGCTGCTGCTTGGGTGGCTGTCACTGCGGTAATGCGCCTGCAGGTTTACTGGGGAGGGTCGAAAGTCCGACCGATTTTTTTCTGTGTTCCCTGTCTGTATCGCAGGGGCTTGAGTCTTTGTAGTCATGTACAGTTCATGGGCATCCTGACCCTTAGACTGGGTTAGGCTGCTTTGGTTTGCAGAGTGGAAAGCTGAAGCAAAGGGGCCTAAAATGCCTCTTTGCTCGAATCCTTACCATGCTTCCCATTCAACTTTCTCTGTCAGTAAACCAAAAGCAGGTGAAGGCAACCCCCAAATGTAAATGCTTCCTGTGATATAAGAGTAAATCCTAGGTAGCAGTCGTAGGAACTAGACAGTAGAACAAACCTGCCGTTCGTTGTCAAGTACATGTGAGTTTTTGTGTGTATTGGTTTAGCAGTCGTAAAAGGATGACTAAAGAGTTTCCTGTCCTCCTCTCCATAGTCAAAACAATCTGCTGGAATTGCTCTTAGTTGCTTTTATAACACATGGGTGTTTTGAGAAGTGAAAGAACAGTAGTCAGACAATTCTTCTCGAAGGAAGATTTCTTACAGCGTGTAAACATGAAATAAATCTTTGCTTTAAAAGGAAAAAAAAAAAAAGAAAAAAGCCCCAGATCAAACATTTACTGGGCTTTTTAGAAATGTTCTTCCTTTATGTTACCACTATTCTCCTCAGGTTTGTCTGATGTGGTTGCTTTGTGGGTTCAATCACCTGCTTATTAGAGTTTGAAGAAGAGTGGCTTAGAAAATGATACCAGAAAGACAAAATACCTCCACCTCTTTTTATGGGACTTTGTGCTTCAGGACCTGGAAGACTAGGATGATTTACATGCAGCAGAGTTTGTAATGCTTACTCTTTGTAAAGGATTTACTTTCTTTGCTGCTTGGTAATATAAATAAGAAACCTGCAAAGCTCAATTAAAATTCAAAACATTTTAAATTGTCGTATAGTCCAGACAGTCCGTGTGAGAGTGAAAAGTGGTCCTAAATGATAAAGAGCAGCTATAAACACAGCAAATAGACAAATGTCATTATCAAATGCACCACTTAAACCCATTTATCTTAGATTCAGACTTTTAAAAATGTTTTGTGGTTTTGGTGCTGCACAGCAGAATCTCAGATATGATTCTAGAACAACTTCTTTTTGAGGCTTTGTTTACACTGCTAACAACTTCCAAAAAGCCAGTTCACACGTTCCCTTTCTTTCATGTTTTATATGTACTGTAATCTGTGCATATCAATTGGTTAAATATGTCAGTCTACCCTTGCCAAATTCAGGCTTCAAATAGTGCGTCATCTCTTGAATACTTTGTATTATTAATATATATTACATTTTTGGGCAAATGCATTATTTATATTACTATAACCCAAACATTAACAAATAAGCAGCATATTTCATGCACATAAAAAGCCTACACTGAAGACAGCAAGTTGTGTCAAGAGGTGTGGGCTAGATAAGATGTCTGGCAAATACTTTTTTTTCCTGTGGGTAGATTCTGTTATATAAAATTCCCATCTGTACTTTGATTTCCATTCAAATGATCTAATAATGGGTGTGTTTTTTTAAGATAACGCTATAGAGAATGTAAAGTATATGTTCAGGTAATTCAAACCTATCTTTCAATGTTTGAGTAGGCAGTTTAGCAAATAGTGTGTAATCAATATAGACTCCAGCCGCATAGTACTGAAGCTTTAGCATCAGTATTATGATGAGTGAAATCTGTGCATATTCAGTGTTAAAAAAATCTGGGTTCTTAAATAGTGTAGGGTTCTTGTTCCTAGATGCAGCTTCTCAGGTGCTTTCCTGTGCATGTTCAAATGCAGTATTTGAAATTTCAGAGAGCTAAGCCACATTTATTATCACATGTAAATTTTCAATTTATTTTCTACTTATTTTCGCTTACGGTTTTCTACTGTGTTTTGGATGCTACATATTGTATGATTACAGGTTGAGCTAAAGCAATCTCTCTTATTTTTTCAGGTATCCTTGAATTCATCAGTGTGGCAGTGGGACTGGTCAGTATTAGAGGCGTGGACAGTGGCCTTTCTCTTGGAATGAATGAGAAGGGAGAACTTTATGGCTCTGTAAGTACCACTTTCAAGTCAGCTCATACGTGCTGAAGTTTTGATTCACTTCTTAGCACTGTGCAAACCCCGCAAGTAGCTAGCTGAGGTCATCTTAGCTTTCAAAACACTAACATCTTTGCCTGCTGAAATGTATAACACATTTTTAAAGCATACAGTATACCCTTGTATACTAAATACTTGGTGAGAAAAGTTTCTCTGTCCTAGATGAAGAGAACAAAAAAGAAATGCTCCTCTTAAATTATAACAAAAAAATAGATAAACCGGGTATTCAAACAGCATTTAAGCTGCCTGCTATCTAATTTTCTTTCTATCAATACTGCCAGTGTATCATAGTGCATACTTTATCATCAAAAACATTGAATGCAACTGGAGAAAAGATAAAAGGATATTTAGGGAACAAATAAACAACAATTAATATAATGCCCTGACTTACTTTATGCATAGCTTAATGCTCCTTTACAAATCAGTGGGTGGTACTTCCAGGTACCAGCTTTTTAACATAAAAGCAGTCTTTCAAATTATATATGCTACACCATATATCAAAGTTAGATGCCACTGTTGAAAAATTGAAGTGGTGTAAGAGTATTGGCAGCATCTGTAGACCCTGACTGGAATATTTTCATCGAATAATGAAGCATTTGATTTGTACCTATTGAATAACTTCAACATATGACCATAAAAATGTAATCTTTGATTTTTTTTCCAATACTCTCAGGGAAGTAAGTCTTAGACTCTTCTCATTTCAAGTCTTAAAACATCTTGAGATAAAGTACTCTCTCTCCAATTCCTTTGTGTGTGGTTTAAAATGTGACAAGTGATGCACACCACAAAGAACACATGGAAGTATCTTCCTGATATATTCCGTTGCATCTGAGTCCTTTCACCCAATCTCATTTCTAGAATGGTAGATGCAACTTTACATAATAGAGTTCCCGTAGGCCAGGTATTTTAGTTAAATCATAAATAATGCTTTCTTAGATGTTAATAAATATCTAATTTGTGTTTAAAATCAAAATTGTATATGTACAGGTCCAGTTTAAAACCAACTAAGATTAAACTAGGCTTCCAGACTCAGTGTCAGGTCTACGTATGATGTGTGACATCAAACCTCAGAAGTGACAGTTAAATGAACAGTAAGGCCACACGGAGCCTAAACCATTTTGTTTATTTTTATAATGTATTTTTTTATGTGTGTTATGATATCTAGCAAAAGCTTGACTTATTTTTCTTTGTTGTTTCTTTCTGTAGGAGAAACTAACTTCTGAATGCATCTTTAGGGAACAGTTTGAAGAGAACTGGTACAACACTTACTCGTCCAATGTGTACAAACATGGAGATTCAGGGCGGCGATACTTCGTAGCACTTAACAAAGACGGTACTCCCAGAGATGGGGCAAGGTCCAAAAGACACCAGAAATTCACTCATTTCTTGCCCCGGCCCGTGGATCCGGAAAGAGTTCCAGAGCTGTACAAAGATGTCTTAGGATACAGCTAAGGCAGACAAGTGTGGGGAAACCCCCCCTACACACACACTGGAGCTATTGCCTCTGCTTTCATGGCAATACTAGCATGAGGAACCTGCAGAGGTCTGGGATGATGGATTGGAAGAAGCTACTTTGTGATAGGCAAGCATCTATTTTATAACCTTTGGATTTAGGAGACAAGCCTTGAAGCTGAGAGTGGACCAGCCTTCTTCAAACCTGCTGAACTGTTTGGTAGCCAGTAACCAGAGGGAAGTTGGAGTGTGACTTTTTTAAAATAACAAAATCTTGGCAAATTTGTCTGGATTGCCTATAGTCCGTGAATTAGCAGAGGACTACCTGCATCATGCTGGTGAGACGACAGCTGGAAGAAATAGAAATAAGTGGACTGTAAACTAGTAATAAATCCTGAGAACTGTATATGAAGTCATAGTGTCTCCACTTTAGCAATGGATCTTAGATGTTGATGCATCATAGAGCTGGAGCTTTTCTTCAGGATGGAACTATTTATACATCTCCAGATAGCATATATTTATTTTATATATTTATTTATTAAAGAGTTTATTTTTTACTGGGATATGAAGAGAATACAAGCCCCTAACCCTAATGAAAAATCATTTACAGTGCCAATATTTACAATTGAGTAGTGTCATGAGGCAGAAATGACATTACATTGCAATGCATCCAAAACCTGAACATTCATATTTCATTGTTTATCAGTTACAGATAAGGTTATATTTTA
>JBCJKH010038956.1:0-10810 GCA_039877255.1 Loriculus beryllinus
AGGTTGGACACAGGGGCTTGGAGCAAGCTGCTCCAGTGGAAGGGGTCCCTGCCCGTGGCAGGGGTTGGCACTGGATGGGCTTTAAGGTCCCTTCCAACCCAAACCAGGCTGGGATTCTATGAAAATGCAAGGTTCTTTTGAGATGGGAGGGGAGGAGAGGGAGGTGAAACCTTTGCCTTTTGCCTGCCTGGTGGTACCAGTGGTGGTACCAGTGGTTTGGACACCTTCACACATTTTGGAATGGATGTGAGGATATGAAGAGGGCAGCCATTTCTGGCAGAGCAGGAGCCTGTCTCCACCCATTCTTGATGTTTTTTTATCATAGTAGAATTAGCTGAAGTTAATGGTATTTTACAGAAGAGCATTTTACACTGAGGGACTCAGCACAGCTGCAGCCTGGGTGTGTCATGCTGCACAACATAAGGGGCTCTCACGGGCTTTTTGCTCACAGTAAATAGAGCTGCTTCCTGAGTCCTTTGCCCCCAAAGGTGAGGAAGAACCCTTCTGTACTGCTGAGTACTCATGATCACTGAGGGAAAGCAATGAGGTTCCCTTTCAGGGCTTGAGTAGTTCTAGTCTGTGTTCTCTGTGTAATGTGGGTGGGCTACAGTGTAAAATAAGTGTAAACCATGCTCTGGCTTTTGTCCACACAGGAGGAGCCAGTTAACTGATCTGGAACTAGCATCAAAGGTAGGTGAGATGTTTTTTGAAGTGGCTGGAGGAGGCCTGGCCACAATGCCTGAGAAAAAGCCCACTACACATCAGCTTTGCAGGAAAAGTGCTTACTGTGTGCCTGCTCTTCCCCAGTGATGCCTGTTCTATAATGCTAGTTAGGATAGCTGAAATGGATAAATCTATGGTTTGGGAAGCACTTTGGGACTTATGGTGCTTTATCAATGGAGGCATCTATTAAATACCTGGTATCCAGCATAAAACTAATCCAAAGACATATACTGTAACTATAACTGGAGAGAAAGCTAACCAGCCTCTCTCCTGATGGGTAGTGCTATAGAGTTTGTATGTTCTAGGTCTAGGTAAACTCCCAGATGGAGAAGGAATGAGACGGAGAAACAAGGCAAAGGCAGGAATAACTCACTTCCCTGGCTCAGGTTACTGACAAAGGCATGAAAGCCTCAGCCTATAGTATAAATTATGACCTATCAACTCAACCAGAGTCATAATAAGAAAGGAGGAATCAGATGAGTAAGGCAATAGGGGAAAAGCAAATACTGTGAGTAATGGCAACAAGAGGTTAGTTCCCTAGAAGTTGTCTAACCACATTAGATAGCACAGCTTAGCGACTGAGTCTGGCCCCAGTGTCTAGAGAATAAATCAAATGGGACTTTTGTTGTTGATAAAACATTTTCTCCACAGCAGATGGATTTAATATTTCCTGGATCCATACTGTTCGAGACTTGGAGTGGGGATCCTTTTCCAGGGTTGCATTATTGATGGCTTCGTTTCCAAGGGATGCAAACTAAGAATTCTCCTAGGACTAGTTGCTATAAACTGTTAAGTGAGGATTTTTGTCTCTTTCTTCTTCATTTCCTCCCTCTGTTGACTGAAGTGTTTGCTCCTGATTCACTTTGCTTCTCCAGGACCAGTTAATTCCTCCCACTCTCACTTGTACTTGGCTTCTCTCCCCTGCTTCTCCTTCACTGCCACTTCCACACCTCTCAGCTGTTCAGGTTGATAGCGATAGCAGACAGTGCACCCCTGAGCTCCCCTCACTCACTGTGCCAGCTCTCCCCCTCTTTAACTAGCACCCAAGTTACTCTTTGCACAGAGCAGTGTGAATGGTGGAGCATTCCCAAAGTGCAGCGCACTTCAGAGAATGACTCTGAAGGGTGATGGTCTCTCACCTGAATGGCAAAGCTGAGGTTCATTGCCATCTCCTATGATACAGGTTATTATTATTCCTTTGAAGTAACCTTCAAGGGTATTCTTCTGAAAGGTATCATAGAATCAACCAGGTTGGAAAAGATCTTCAAGATTATCAAGTCCAGCCGTTCCCCATCACTGCCAAGGCCACCCCTGACCCATGGCACTGAGGCCTCGTCTCCACGCTGTGTGATCACTTGCAGGGACGGTGACTGCAGCCCTGCCCTGGGCAGCCTGTTCCAATGCCTGAGCACCCTCTGGGGAAGGAATTGTTCCTCAGCTCCATCTAAACCTGCCCTGGTGCAGCCTGAGGCCGCTTCCTCTTCTCCCATCCCTTGTTCCTTGGGAGCAAAGCCCAGCCCCTCCTGGCTCCATCCTCCTGTCAGGCACTTGTAGGAAGCCATCAGGTCCCCCCTGAGCCTTCTCTTCTTCAGACTGAACCCCCAGGTCCCTCAGCTGTTCCTCATCAGACTTAGTCTCCCTTCACCAGCTTTGTTGTCCTCTTCTTGACCAGTATCACAATATCTCTCTGTAGTGAGGGGCCCAGAACTGAACAAGATTTGAGCTGCAGCCTCATTAGTGCCCAGTGCAGGGGGATGATCACTGCCCTGGTCCTGCTGGCCGCACTAGTACTGATACAGGCCAGAATGCTACTGGCCTTCTTGGCTGTCTGGGCACAACCTGCTCATGTCCAGCTCCATCAATCAGCACCTTTTCCACTGAGCAGCTTTCCAGCCACTCTCCCCTTAGTCTTGCATGGGGTTGTTGTGGCTAACAGCACTTTGCCTTGTTGAACCTCATATCACTAGCCACAGCCCTTCGATCCAGCCTGTACTTCACAAAATAAGACTCTTTTAAGTAGTTTCTGTGTATAAATACATCCATCCAGCTGCCACAAGGTATGTAAATTCATAGGTTGCAAGTAGTATGAAATGGTACATTGCCAGCTTCTTCAGTTGTGATGTGTGATCTGACCAGGCCTCTTGAATGGAAGAGACGTAATGCATCCGGGCTAACCCACCACCAAAATGCTTCTTCACACATGCATTTTTATTCTGCCATACCTTATCTTTCAGCTTTGTCACATGATACTGGATTTGCAACAAACTCAAGCCATAAAACCTTCCAGTCCCCTAAATATGTTGTGGGGAGCTCTGCTGTACTGTCAGGCTGTCAATTTGGTCTTCTTGCTGACAAGTTTACAGTCTAACCAGACCTGAAGTTTAACTGCCTGGGTCAAAGAAGGTTGTTTGGCAAGTCTGGGTGGAGATGTATAGTAGACCAGCCACTACAGAACTCTAGCAGTATATGTACATACATACATATATATACATACTTGTCATCAAATAGACAATAGTTGCTGTAGGACATATATTACCCTCTTGCTGAGGCAAGGTTTGGATTATATTATTTTCATTAAAAAATTTATATGATTAAAAAACAAAATATCCTACTCTGCTTTTTGCTGTCCTTCACCTATATGAAGGGGGTCACTGCAACATTACTTGAGTAACAGAAAAATTTAGCTGTTAGTGACTAGAGGTTTGTTTGGTTTATTTTTTTTTTTTCTTTCTCTTTTTAACTAGTTCAGTATGAGTAGCTGAATTTAATTTCTTACTCAGCCTGTAAATGCTTCCTCTTTGTCTACCTCTAGCCCATATCCTCTTACTTCAGCACTTCCTGCAAGGTATACGTGGTGCTCACAAGGCAGTATTATTCCACAATGACTAAGTTGTCCTGAAGTGTGTTATGGTTTAATAACAACAGGAATTAGGTTTCCTGCTACCAAAACCGTTTTATTATGACACATCCAGAGACATAAAACCCTCTTGTGCAATAATAAGGGGAAAAAGCTCTTTCCATCCACTTGCACAAAAGAAGCCTCAAGAGATTAGTGCTATAATAAGAAGAAAACAAACATGATTCAGGTTAGAAAAATGTAGCTAATATGTCTAAAGGAAACTGCAAGTACTTAATCAGACAGAGGGATTTGGGAAGCAGTATTATTGGACATGACCTGTGAGTTATAGGAAGACAGCAAATCAGATATTAAATAGATACCTATGCCTTTTGTTGTGATGTTTCTAGCATCATAGGATTTGGGATGTTGGGTTCAGTTGTGTGAGTCCCAATCAGATGGAATGTATCAGTGAGCTGGTGGGGATGAAGTAGCCATGAAAATAATCGGGTGAGGGAGACAAAAAACTGGAGAGAAATAATTAAAAGTGAAGCAAGCATTGGGAGTTTGACTAAGTGACAGCACAAGGAAGGGACAAGGAGGTTAAATACTTGAAAGCTCTAAGTGGGAAGAGGAACCACACAATGAAACACACGAAATGGGATCTCAAGGGAAAGAGGAAGGAAAATTTTAGGTCAACTAGCAAGAGAGGACTGTGCAACCTACTAAAACTCATAACAGCTAAGCCAGCCCTTCATTTTATTTAAAGTAAATTCATGAAAGTAATAGGAAATACCAGACTAAACAACTTGAATGTGAAGAAGGGCTAGGAAAAGAAAAATTAGGTCAGTCTTTCACATCTCTAATTTTAAGGCTGATTCAGTCTCATCTCACTAATGTACTTTGGGGTTATCTTGTCTAAACCTGAATGGGTCAAGTGAGGCTTACCTGAGTTCTCTCGCAGAAGTGTTGTGAACTTTTTAATTGGGCAAATGTTTGCAGAGGTTGTTGCCTCTGGAGAGCTTCCTTTTTATTCAGAAGTTTGAAACAGAGGGTATAACCTCCTCTCCTCATCAGTCCTCCCAGTCTTAGGCAACTAGGAGCTCAGGGCTACTGCTTGATACTGAGTTACCATATTTAGTTAAATAAGGAAAAAGTGTAATGTACAGTTACAAATGTGAGTGCTGTGTTTTGGTGCTGCTCTCACTAGATATAACACATAGATAAATCTCACATAGATATAACAATGAAAAGACAATCAAAAGTTACATAGTACTGGTAATAAGAAGTTAATGGAATCTTTTCAGACCCTACAGTGAAAGGTTCACTTTGGTTCACATCTTATTCTCTCCAGCCTATTTGCTCAGTTTTCCATATTACACAAGGTATCAGATAAAAAATGGAAGTGCTAACACTTGAGAGGTTGGTCATGACTTCTGTTTCACCTGAGTTGGAGACCCAAAGATATACAACCAGAAGTTTTGAAGAGCCTGCAGTGCACAGGAACTGAGCCACATGACCTGCAAGTGTCCTGCTCGGTGGCTTTCGCACAGGCCAACAGGGGGGCAGATGGGAAGTGAGAGCTCACTGAGAAACAACACAACCCATCGACACACAGGATGCCAACCTGCATTCCTGACATAGCCATGTTTGAGCCATAGGCAACTGCCAATGGCTCTCTGGGCAAGCCAGGCCAAACAAAAAGTTCCTCTTGAATGTTAAAATTAGAAATAAGATATTACTCAGTTGGACATCACAATACTAGCAGTTGCTCACACTTGCTTGGAATTGTTCTAACAGGTTCAGGACTAATTTTTCCCCTCCTTTCCAGAGGCTGCAGGTACATAACCCTCTTATGACCTGTCACAACTCTCTTCAAAAGAGAGTAATATTGCACAGTGCAGAGTCTGGTAAATATGATACATCAACGCCTTGTTTCCTTGGACTTTGTAAGAAACAAGAGTTAGTTCTGTTTTTACATAAAAGCCTTTTAACAGTACTTTGATGATGAACTGAACCTCTTAGGTAGTTGGGTTTGTATCTGTCTGGGGACGGGGATGAAAAGAAAGAGGACGAGGAGCATGGCAGAAACCAGTCATCAGAGTTTGGCATCCTGTGCAACACAAATACATGACTTGGAGAAGACTAACTCTCCTTAGCACAATGAAAATGTGCTCTGCATGAATGAGAGCCACCTTTGCCCTCAGCTGCAGGACCTGGAGCAGAGGCAGATGGATGGGCAGGCATACACCCATAGAATGCCTGCTGCTTTGTTTTGTTTTCTCACTCTACCTTGGTTTCAGGGTTCTTTATTTCTCTAGCATTTGTTACCACCTACCTAACACAACAGGTCTTTGATGTAGAGGGTATGGGGTTTTGCAGCTTGAAATAAAATGCCAGCCTTGAAGCTGAGACTATAATGACTTTGTGCTGTAGATGTAATTGTCCCTGTGGGAGAACTGTGACATGCACCAGAAGCAAAATTCACTCTTCCAGAGTTTAAGTCTTTTGGTTTAGATTAATAAAAAAAAGGGTGGTGCATCCCAACAAATGTGATTCCTCTGTCTAGTGGAACAATGAGCAGTTAAAGCTCCATTATCATGTGAACCTGGCTTGGCTGGGGTGCTCTGCAGCTGCAGATTTGAGAGCAACGTTAGAACTGGCTCTACTAAATGCAACTGCAGCGGGAATTTCTGTTTATGGGGTGGGGAGGAGCAACTGTTAGCTTGAATTGCATACTTCTGGGTTATTTTTCGTTTATTATTGGTAATGAAATGTTCTTTTCTTTCTAAAACTTAGGACTGCTCCAGTCAGCAGCATGGGTGTGTACTGGGGACTGTGTTGCCTGCCCACCATGATAATAGCTCTCTCATGTCATGGCTGGCATGCTTCTGTGCATGCACCATTATCAATTCTTTGCCATTGGGTGAGACTTCTACATCAAAGAGGTTTACGAGCAGAACCTCCAATGTGTTTGAGGTTTGTCCATCAGTGCACGATACTTCCCAAGAGCATATTTCCTCATTAAAAAGTAGCCAGACTTGTTCCTGATTGCATTATGGTTAGTTTTGATTCAAGGCTGCCTCCAGAATCAATGGGAGTGTGCTCTTGGAAAGTACTGTACAGAAATGGGGAAACCTCAAACATTTTGGAGGTTCAGTTTGGAAACCTCTTTGGTTTGGAAGTCCACCAAAAGCATGTCATGAGATGGTTAGAAGGCTGGGTGGGGTTTACATCTGAGGATAGAGTGCAAAAGTGAGAATTGTTTAGCTTGGAAGAAGAAAGGGTCAGAGAGTATGCGACTGAGGTGTTTAAAAAAGATACCAGGAAAACTAATCCACTCCTCAAATTAACATTACTCCTTAATATGAGGATCAGTTAGTAAAAGGGAAACAGGACAAAAATTTTAGCATGGACCTGATCTCCAAAGGCTGTAGGCAAGCAACTGGTATAAACATCACAATTAGAAAAAGTGGTGTTGAATTTGAGACTTTGCTGTGTGCCCCTAAGCAAAGTTTTCTCTCCTCTATATGCCTCCCTGTCTCTTCTGTATGTCTTTTGTGTGAAGATTACAAATAAATTGGAGGGAGAATCAGTCCTAATTGTGTGCTTTTAAAGCAGTTTACCCAACAGGGCTTCAATCCTGATGGTGCACTTTAGGCTTTTCCTCAGTATCTGATTCAGCACAAGTTTTATTGTGTGGCTTTGACAGAAATAACTGGGGCAGTCTTTGGTCTTGATGGGATTTCTGAAAGTACTTACATGACAAAATCCTGTTAGGAACCCCGTAACTAGCTCATTCTGACAAGTGTACAGGTAGGTGTTTTCATCCCAAGAGCTTATACACAAATAATTCTAGACACCTTCCACTGTGCCTCCCAGTAGTACAACAGGTGTACCAGCACTATCTCTTCTTGTACCTTGTCATGGTAGATATGCCAATCTATGTAAGAGGCCTACATAGTAGAAAAGAAATAAAGCTTATAAAGATTGGATTCTGGACAAACTTAGGAAAGAAATCCAGTTTTGGAGAGTGACTCTTCATCCAGACCCCTCTGAGTAGTGATGGTGTGACAGTTTAAGATAAAGTACCTTGTTGCTAAGTGTGTCACCTCTCAATTCCTCTGAGTAAGACCCCCTTCTGTTCTCTTCAGTGAGTTCATCATGCACTGAGATCACAGAAAGGGAATGTACGACCAATGAAATGTAAATTTTTAAAATTTTAAATGTAAACCATACATGACAGTATATAGTAAAAACCCAAAAAGGAGCTGAAAACACACATCAAACTGAATGGACTGGGATTGAGGTCTCCACTGCTGTCCTGAAGCAGCAGTAGGAGACAAGCTGAAGCAGGATAAAAGCAGCAAATCAAAGGTCATCTGCCTCCACTGGGGAGGTGGACAAAACAGAACAGCATAAACATGCAGTTTTGTGATGTCTCCAGCCTGTGACTATTCATCATGCTCCAGATGGGCATTGACCTCTTCAGGGATGGGGAGAAGGGGAGGAGATACTTGCTGTGAAGTATCAGATCATCCTAAGGTTTTTTGAGATACTGTATCCTTAATCACCTTTTCCCTCTATCTTCTAGCCTGGAGCTGCTTGTCAGTCTGTGCCAGGGTGAGGCAGGGCATAGACAGTCTCCACTGGAATGGGGAGGACAGTGCCAGGCAATAAGTTGCTCTGCTGGCACTGCAAACTCTATTTCACCTACCAAGCTGAGAAGCCTTCAGTTGCTCAAGAAGATAATACTGCTATCACCTGGAGATGTTTCTCTTAGAAGCTATCAAGCCTCTGTTAGACTTCGAAGACTTAAAGCTGGACTTCAGAATTGCAGCTGGCACAAAAATGCAAAGGCACTTGGCTTAACAGAAAAGAAAGCAGCAAGGACAGTCCTGAAGACTCCAAGGGCTGGAATAGCACTGCCTGTGGGTAATTGATGAAGCAACAGATCACTTGCCTGGAACAGGTATGAGCTGTGATTTCTTGAGATTGACTTAATGTAAAGCCCCCGTGATTAATGTAACTCACCACTGGATGTCATTGTTCCTCTATAGGAAAGCATCAGGGACGCTTACTTGGCAGTAAAATTGTTTTTATTGTCTTCCCCGCTCCCCCCTCCCCACCCTCCCCTCCCATCCCCAAAGTATAGAGCCTCACATATGGGATCTTCAGGTGTTTGGCACCTTTTCCACTTGGCTCCAGCAAGCTCAGGAACCAGATTACACTGCCTGTTTTCCTAGGGTGGAGAAGGTTTACAGCCGTGGGATGAATATAGTCTATCCTCAAACTCAGCTACGGGGCCAGATCATCAGCTGGTGTAAATTGTACCGCTCTGGTGAGGCAAAGCAGCAATGCCAATGCAAACAAGCTGAGGATCCTGCCCTGTGCCTGCTGCTTTCAAGTCCTGCTCAACTACAGCCAATCCTTCCTGCTTCCTCATACACTTCCTTCATGCCCCCATGCCCCACCTTTTTCTTAGTGCTCTTACAACAGACCTAATCCTTTGTTCTGTTTTCTCTCTCAGTCCTCAGCTTCAAAATTTCATCCAGATTTTAGCATCAGTCGTTTTTCTCCTGTTCTTTCTGCTTTTGTTTGTATTGTCTTCAAGATGCCCCTTCTACGTGCTAATCCGGAAAGACAGCCTTAGAGGGATGCGGTCACCTGGAAAAGTAAGCAAATCATATAAACTTAGCCCACACTCTTCTCTAACTTAACATCTGCCTTGGCTTTTTTGGTTGTTCTGGTCCCATGTCAGTGTTAATTTTCCACACCCACCTCTCCGTTTTTTTAAGATCGCCAAATACATGTTTGGGCAGGTATAACTTTAAGATGGGAAATGAAACCTCTTTGGTGTTAAAAAAGCAGTGTAGAATTTTACCTTGTTAGGTATTGACACGGGCACAGTGAAGGTCTGGAGAAGGTTCATCTGAATGTAATCAGCACCTAATTTGCTGATAAGGTTCCTCTGTGCTTCTTGCCAATGGCTGCCGTTGCAAGCAGCTTTCTGGAGATTAAGGAACTAGATGGTGCCATTGACACAGCATGACAAGATGGGTGCAGTTTTCTTCCTGTGAGTAGTTTCCTTAGCATCCCTCTGCAAAAGTTCGATATCAGCAGGAAGGTCTCAGGCTTGATGGGCCATAGTGCTCTTAGAATCACAGAATCATAGAACAGTTTGGGTTGGAAGGGACCTTCAAAGGTCATCTAGTCCAACCCCCCTGCCATGGTCATGCTCTTATCATCTTTCAATCATGCTTCTCTATCTAGAATGAAAAGTTAATTAAACTGTCAATTATTCATACAGCTACAAACAAGGAAAACATCTTCCACCATCACATTGATAAAACAGACCAATTCTCTTTGCTTTCTTTATATAAATTGTATGTCCAGCAGCCTGGGTAGGATATTGTGTGAAGGATCTTGAAGACTGCTTTTCTATCACTGGTGTGAGCGTCTGCAGGAGAATAAGAGCCTGCTCAGTCACGTGAGCTGTTTGTTTTTCAGTAGACGTCTGCCCACCTTGCCTAGATGCAGTGACAGATTTAGTGCCACTTGACATTGTGCATTATCAGTCTCAGAAAAGGTCCACAAAGTCAGTGACGAATCTGATTGTGCCCTTTCTTCTACACCAATTCAGCTGGCTGCGCCGCTGGTAAAAGCACTGAACCAGGGATAGATAAAGTAATTCAAACATCTTGTTTCACTCAGGGTTCTGGCAGAGATGAAGAGGAGACCCTTGCTGCTTGAAGGGAGGGCATAGAAAATAGCAAAACGTTTCCATGAGATGGCCTTCATCCAATTCATGATAGATTTTTGGTCTAAGTGAAGATAATCTGTAACTAAGTAGAGAGATGATGGAGCTGTTTGTGGGCTACAACGATTTAGATCTGTGATGTAATGAAACCATGCAACTTCAGAGTATAAGCATAGATCTTGCTCTGATGAAATAGAATTAAATTCTTAAGTTTCCCTGACAAAAAAAAGAGAGGGGAGAATGGGGGAGAAAGACTTGGCATGTCCCACAGAGAGTCTTTTGGGATTAGATAAACTGAAATCTTATTGAGTTTTAAGGTCAAAGTATGTTACAGTCACAGATGTGGCTGTAATAACAACACCTTATTTACCAATTAAACAGGGAGTCTGCGTTGGCTTGGGATCTTACTCACTGGCTTCAAAGCAAACCTAAAAATATTCCTAACTTGTACACCTGTTCCCTTACCTAGTTACCAGGGCTGCGGGGGGGGG
>JBCJKH010038960.1:3812-16808 GCA_039877255.1 Loriculus beryllinus
TACGGATTTGAGATGTTTTGGGGAATATTAAACACCTAGAATTGTTGGCACCAAATCACAAAACTAAGAGGGCCTATCAGCCCATTTCATTAACACACTCACAGGGTGTGACATTTTAATAATCCTGGAAAATTTAAAAATCAGCCTGTAACAATGGAAAATACCAAATTCCAGTCTACCCTGATCATGGCTTGGCAATGTGTTTTATGGACAACTTTCAGTTAGTGTAATTGTGCTATCTGTTAAAGCTTAATAAATTTGGAATATTCATTATCAATAACTAATAAAGAGTAATAAACAAAATGCTAATTGGACTATCTGTAAAGACAGCTTTACAAGTGTACCGAAGATCTAAATTAAACATTTCTACAGTTGGTTCAAAGACCAAACATGAAACAATATACAGAATAATTACATTACATGTTACTTTTTCTTTAAATTTGAAAAAAAAAATCATGAAAAGAACAAGGACTCAAAAGTATACCATTTTGCATTTTTGACTCATCTTTACAAGCTTTATGAAAACAGTAAAAATTCTTATCTTGCACCATACTGTGATGGAAAGCATTTTAATTAGCACTCCCATTTTAATTAACAAAATAAAACAGAGCAGGAAAAAACAAGATTAAAAAAACTAGACTAAATAATAGCAAAGTAATTAAAAAAAGAGAGAAATTTTGCTGATTTTCTCACCTACAGTGTATATCAGATTGAAGTATGATGGAATCAAAACGTTTTTCGCATAGTCTCATTAAGCAACTACATTTCTGGTTATCAGCTGTAACCTTCCCAAAGGCTTCTGTGAACAGCTGCAGTGATATTGAACTTTCACACTAACAGTATAACTTTAGCAACTAAAGGTCTAACTCAACCTATTCTGTAATATGATGAATGTATGATTTCATTTAAAAAATAAATTTGAGCTGCCTGGGAATTTGAAATATTAGCATATTATAAATTTTGATCTTTCAGAAAATATTTTGCTTGTAAGCAGAATGAAAAAGCATTTTCTCATAAAACCCAAATTCCTACCACTCTAGGCAACAAATCTGGAGTACGACTTGTGTAACTAAGTTCTCCCTAGTATTCCTGGAAGTTTCTGTCCCCAAACCACATGATTTTCTGTTTCATTGCTCTTCATTGCCAAATGAAAGTAACAAGAAGCACTGGCAATGTGTTCGAGAGTCTGCAACTTCAGTTGTATCAGACTCAAGACTTCCCATACACATACTGACTCCAGACACTCAGCTCTTGGTACAGTTGGCTGTAGTTGTTATGGGATATTTTCATCAGACTTCTATTTTGAAAAAACAAAACCAACCCAAAAATATTAAAAAAAAAATCTAGACTTTTCTCAGGAAAATCTCTTCTATGAGGTAATTTTTAACCAGCTTTCTGAAACAAAACCTTCTTTTCAGTCATGTGAAGAGGAAAATCAGCTTTAAGCAATGGAAACAGGAAAATTATATTGGAGATGTCCTAACAAGTCACAGTGGAGAATCAGATATTTCACCGAAGTTTCTACTGTACTTAAAGTAATAAACTGATCAGTGTAACAGCTAGAATAATCCATGTTGTAGTTTAAATGGTATAGTCTCTGCTCGATGCATACATGTAACTCCTGCTAGCATTCTTGGGAGTAGCATACAAGCATCAAAAGGAGTCTAGACCTTAGTGTCCAACATTCAGTCATGGTTAGAATGCCTAATGTTGCATGCAGAATCCACATTCAGTGTGCTGTCTAGATTTCATGTTTGAATGGAAATGATGTCCTACCATTGAAGCCATCCTGATCTAGATCCCCCAGAGGTGCAATAGAACTGCTGAATCTTGCAAATATCTCAAAACCATTCAGCTTTGTGATGTGAAACCCTCCAGAGGCTCGTTGAAGGCAAATGGAAACTTGGCCGACCTCTTGAAGTTTCCCATCAGAACTTCGATCCATAAAAAGAGGGGCTCCAATAAACAAATCTGTATAACTGGAACAAAAAAAAAAAAAGATAAGTGTCTTCAGTAATAACATGAAAATTCAGCTTCCTTCTCTTCAGCATCTGTTAGAAGGACTAACTCAACACTGAAGTTAATACTAAGATGAAAGTTACCCATCTTTAAATTGTAACTGAAGGCAAATATTTATTAAGTAAGCACAAATATACTAGAATTTAATGCATCTAAGGCATGTGAATGCACACATCTATTTGTGTAAATAAGTACAAAAATAAATCTACAACTTTTTAAAAAATGTTATAGAACCATAGTATAGTTAGGGTTGTAAAGGACCTTAAGATCATCTAGTTCCATGCCCCGTGCAAGGGCAGGGACTCCTCGCCCTAAGCCTTCTCACCCAAGGCTTTGTGCAACCTGGCCTTGAATGCTGCCAGAGATGGAACATTTACCACTTCTTTGGGCAACCTGTTCCAGTGCCTCACCATCCTCACAGTAAAGAGCTTATCTAATCTTATCTAATTTTAAACCCATCACCCCTTGTCCTATCACTACAGTTCCTGATGAAGAGTCCCTCTCAGGCATCCCTGCAGACCCCCTTCAGATATTGGAAAGCTGCTCCTTGCAGCTTCTCTTCTCCTGGCTGAACAGCCCAAACCTTCTCAGCCTGTCTTCATATGAGAGGTGTTTAAGCCCCCTTATCATCCTTGTGGCCTTCATTGGACTTGCTCCAATAGCTCCATGTCCTTCTTATTTTGAGGGGGACACCAGAACTGCACACAATGCTCCAAGTGGGTTCTCACAAGAGCAGAGTACAGGAGCAGGATTGCCTCCTTCGACCTGCTGGTCATACTTCTTTTGATGCAGCTTAGCATGTGATTGGCTTTCAGGACTGAAAGCACACACTGCTGGCTTATGCTCAGTTGAGTGCTAGCAAGAAAGTGTGTTGCACAAATACATGTTAAACCAGTAATGAAGACAGAAATCTACAAAAAGACTTTAATAAAGTAGGAAAGACCTCCTACTTTTTTTAGGAAACACTTTAATAAAAGCTTTTTTTTTTTTCCTTTCCGAAACAGGTTGGGTGGCAGCTGCAAGAAGAGGGCACTTACTTGTCCCTGTTGATATCTGTGGCAGCAACTGAATACCCAAAATAAGCAGCCATCTGGAAAACAAAATTCAAATCAAATTGGTGAGTTGTACTGATATAAACACACAAACAAGTTTATCTGAAGTTGTATAGAAAAGATGTTAGTGAGATGATAATATATACCACAATTTTTGTCTTTATTTTCCTTTCTCTTCCTTACTCTGTTAGAAAGTGAACCGATTAGTTACTTTTCCCATTCCCCATTTCATGATCCAGTCCTTCCTAATTCTAAAATAGACAGCATTTCTTTCATTTAAATAAGATTCCTTTTCTAAGGAGTACTACAAAATGGGAACTCACAGAACACATACTTCAAGGATTCTTACAGACTTTTTTTATATTTGGCACATAAGCTAATAACATACAAAATATTATATATTCTAGTACCCTAAGTACTGTCTCAACGTGTCAACTTTCCATAAGAATAGCCTCCCAGTCACACACTACACTCAATAAAGCTACATACCTGCTCTCCAGTGAAGTTGTACATGGAAGACATGTTTTTCCCATTATAAATAGACACCTGCACATGAAGAAATACACACTTCAGCACACCAGTTATTTTTGAGGGCTTTTTGGTAAAGTTTAATATTTAAAAATTTCAAATTTCAAATTCCTACCATGCCTAGAGTTCGTGCTGCTCTTGGGACTCCTGATACAAAGTCTGAAAGATAAAGCAAGACACTCAGATAACATCAGGCCACAAAGTGCAATGACTTTGATTGAATAGAGTAGTTCTTTGCTAGTGCTCTATGCATTTTCCTGCACACTGCATCAGTTGTTCTACACAATTTATTTGAAAGTCCTGCCCAGCCTAATAACATGATTTTTTTACTGAAGGAAAGGTCTTACCTTCTATGCCATCACTATTGAAGTCTCCAACAGTCACAGAATAACCTGATCAACAGACAAAATTAGTAAATCATTATAAAAATCTTACTAAACCTTTCATTTCTCTACACTCTTCATAGGTCTCTATGCTTTACCTTTAAACACAATGGAATAAATACTGCCTTTAAGTAGCTTAGACTATGAACAGCTACATGAGTAGACTATAATTCACCACCATCCATGAATTTGAGATCAGAAGATGGAAACTTTAAAATGATCATCCTGGGATCTGTTTTAGTCTATCCTTGTTTTTTTTTTTTTGAACCCGGTTAGACATATATAGAGGTAAATGATAACTTCCCACTTCTCTAAGGGACTCTCCATTATTTTTCTTCCAAAACATGATTCTTTCACATTTTATTTTGCTTTGGTAGATTATTTAGAAACAGCTGCTTTTCTAAAAAATAGGCATAAAAAATAACTTGTCACATAAAAATCATTCCTCGGCAATTCCCATATCTAGCCCAAGTCATAGAGCACAAAAAAAATCATGGAAATATTTCCATTTCTTTTGTCATCAAGTACTTTCTGAATCAAGCCTGTGGCAAGATAACTAAGCTTCCATCATGCATAAATTACTGCATTTTCAGGTATGTAGCTCTTTAGTTATCCCTCAAGTGTTGAATTAATAGTAGTATGATTTAGACTTAAATATGAATATTGCAAGGGATTTTTTCAAGTACAGCTAGGTTTGCATCATTTTCAAACTACACACCCAAGTAGCTGTCATCAAAAGCAGCGCTGGCAGGTCTGGTTGCTAACTGGTCATCATACTTTGCACTGTAGACTTTGGAGTCATATTTAGCCACAATCTCTGTTACTCGATCAGAAATAAGTTGGCCTAAAGAGAAAGAAACAGCTTAAAATGACAAATGTGTGCGCATTCATTCAGTAAGGAACAGAACTCATTTACATACCACCTGCTTATAAAGCAACAACTTACTTCACATACATACTCATACATGTATGAAGTATAGAGAAACTAATCCTCCAGCATCTCAGAATGTGGAATAAAAATTTGGCACGAAAAATCTAGTTTTTAGAAGTATACTATTGTCTCCTATTCAGAGGCAAGATTTTTTTTTTTCTGTTTTTGGTGGTAGCAGAGAATAAGGTTGTTTTAGCAGATGAGATGTCACTTTTGGCAAAAAGCAATAAAATAAATTCAGGAACATAATCTATATCATACTGTACCTTGAGTTTCAATTATTCCATTTTTATCAGAGTTTAAAATGTAGCACAAGAAACACGCTTCCTGTGCTGCTGTTTCTAAGTGCAGGCTGGCGTAACACAGAAAATCTCTTATAAACTTATTACTAAAAAAAAAACCAAACCAAAAACCAGGCAGCAGTGCTTGATAGCTATGTCCTGAAGGTAGCAGAACCATCTTTTGAACAAAGAGCTATAGCAAAACATGGAATGATCCTGCAAATACTGACTGAAACCCACATTAGCAAAATATATAGGTAATGTTCTGCATACCAGTGCAGTTAGAGGCAAAATATGCACCATGGCACAAAAAGAACAATATGAACAAATGCAATACATCTTTGCTGTCAAAGACAAATAATGATAATTCTCTTTTGAGGGTACATTTCTCTTTGAAAATACACAGTTCATGCATGTGTCAAAAATTATGAAACATGTAGATTTTGAAACAAGTAAAATATCCTAATGGAAACTTTTCATGTTCTTTTCTGGTGGAAACAAATTTCATATTTCTGGAAAATGCCTTTAAAACAATCATAGAGTTATTTTAAAAAGACACATCTATACAATTATTACTTCAGTTTTAATCTGTAGTTGCCTTGATTATTCAGAAATATTTTGAAAGACAATTATTTCTCTTACTTCTCTTACTGAGGAAGACTTTGACAGTGGTTGGAGGAGTGCAGATACAAATAACCAAGAGGGTAAAGACTAAAATCAAATAGTCAACTTCTCTGACTTAAATGATGTATCTCACCTTGCCAGTAAAAACTTCCAGGTCCTCCAAGCAGCACCCTGTCTCCCTTGGAGGGGCAGGGAGAAAGAAAAAGAAAAAAGAAAACACACATGAAGCATAAAGACAAGAGAACATGTCTTATGGAAAGTAATGTTTATGGGAAGTAATCCCATGCATGTGTATCAGTGTAGCTTCACTGATGCCAATACATCTTATTCTTTTAAGTAATGATTCATTGAAAATGCATCTTGTAAAATACCAAGATTAAAAAAAATATGCCTTCAGTGATTTGCTTCTCTATTTCACCCATTTGAAGTTTTAGGCAGAATTCTGCTTACATTGCAATAGACCCTTCCTCCAACATATATCTAAGACAACAGAAATACAATTAGGAGAAATGTTAGGAATGCTACAAGATAATAACAACAACAACAACACGTTTTTAGGTTAGTACACAAACCTAATTTCATCTTCTGCCCCTGCCACATTCTGTAACATATCTTTAAAAAAAGTTTAATTCAGAAAAACTGTAATGTAATTTCCCTCAGTCCATATTCCTTGGTACAACAGCAAACCACAAACCATTTTATGAAACTTCAACCAGATTAGCTATCCCAGTGCTGGGAATGTGTTAAGTACTGAAGTAGACCATAAGCTCTGCTGCATAATTAAGCCACTTATTCAGGTTTTAATCTTAAAAACTCCTATATTCACCACTAAAAAAATCTAGGTCAGAGATTTGGAGGTACCTTATACCCAGGCTTGCCCACTCAGCTGGAGTTTTGGATTAGAGCCCAAGGCTGGTTTTAACTGGGACTGGAGTCTGCACAATAAGCCTGAGAGGTGTATGCAAAATAGACACAGTCCTACAATACACTTTGCACACTTTCCTCTGGAGGAAAACGAGAGTGTTCTTGGGCTAACAGTGAAGGGATATGCCACAACATGACATTATAAGGTGTGAAGAACTCAAAAAATTTCCACAACACAAATAGGACTTGCATGGTCTTAACATGTCCAGACTATGCTAAACAATTTAATTATACAATATAAAAAACTACAGTTAGCTCTCAGATTTGTGCACAGTTTTAACATGCTTGGATTTAAAAAGCAATTGTGAATTTAAAAGAAAAAAATAAAAGACCTATAGAAGGCAGGGAGAACGTAAAAGTACAAAAAACTAAGACAGCAAAAAAAAAAATCTATATCTGCTCCCTGATGAGAAAAACAAAACAAAATTCACAAGAACACTGTTTAGTAGTTCGCTTTTAGCAGTAAATTATTCTTCCTCAGGAAATACACTAGCTATGCACCAATCCCTTCAAAATAAATGTCTCAAAAGCCTGACTATTACAGATTATTTCATTTGAGGACTAGCTGCAACAAAGGTTTATAGTGGATTATTTGTTCAGGATATGATTCCTACAAGAAATGGAAGTGTGCTGCTGTGAAGATGTAAGAAGAAACCAGTTCATAATATCTGAGTGCATTGAAATTCTTTTGTTTATTTAAAAGAATGAGTTTGGTCGTGGTTCTTTCCCCCCAGGAATGGTAGTTCACATTTAGCTTTGTCATAGCTTTGCTTATATGTGGTTGTTAACTGTCTGCTGACTTGTAGGAATTGACGAAAAAAATCACATACCTTTGTGAAGTCAATACTAAATCCACCTTGACAAAATCCCTGTCCATCAGCATCAATAGTGGCTACAGACAGGATGGATAGAAGAAAAGAGAGAAAAATGAACAGAATAAATATTTTTAGTACTAGATCAGACAATTCTGTGGATACTTTCCAGTGCACTCCTGAACTTGAACCTTGGAATTCTTTTTCTCCTAAATCTATATTTTTGCTTTATCAACAATTCACAACTAAATGCTGTACCAATTTTAGAGCTGGCCTGGTGTACACATAACATTAACATACGTCCTCACCTAACACAGTCAAAGTAAACTGCAACTCCATACTCCTTTGTATTCAATTTTCAAAAGTTTTTGGGAAAAACATTTCCTATTTGTATTCAGGAAAAAAAAATATCTGGAAAATAAGGAATAAGTTTTTCTTTTGGTATGGAATGAAAGTCTGAAAGGTACATAACAGTAAGCTGCTTCAAGTATTGGCTTAAAACAAAAACAATCAACAACAACAACAACAAAAGAATACCTGGCTGAACATCTCTACATGCTAAGACTGATCCCAGCAAGAACTGTTATGGCAGAGTTAATCTTATGAAGATACAACTCCAGAGCAGAAATGTTGAGGCCCCATTATCTGGAAGTGTAACTACCTAACTAGCATCATTTAGTTTAATATATGCTTGTTTAACTTCTTTTTATGTTGAACCACACTGGCTTTCATTCCTGCTGTTCACCATTAATCTTCAGCAAATAAGGAAAAAAAAATCTACCTTTTAGACTTCCATATTTTAAAAGTGGTTGTAAGTGCCTGAATAAGCTACCAACTCAACTACATGATAGGGATGCAAAGCTTTTGGAAAATAAAAAGTCAAATGTTCAACAATGAATATAATTAAAACAATGCATTGCTATGTATGTATGCATACCTGGGAATCAGAACCTACTTGTGCAAAACCTTGGCTTCTAAAATGAGCTTTCTCTTTGAGTTACTTGAATAATAACAATTAAGCTTCAGAAAATTCTAATGCTGGTCTTTAAATAAGCACTTGCTACATAATATTGCTCAAGTGATTACTACAGAACTGGTCCCTTAAAAAAACTGAAATTCTCAGTCCCAATGATGCTTGGATCTAAGATTTTCCTCTGGCCTACAGTAGAGAAGCAAGGTCTGCATCCTGATCAACAAGAGGAGGAGAATCCAGATGTCTGGATCCATCTTAGATTTTCTTCTAATTTCTACGAGGCTGCACATGAAGGGGAAAACACCTGTAAAACATCCCACTTCAAACGTACACAAGATATAACACAAGAGAAATTTCAAATACAAAAGCAACAGAAGTTGTCTACACTTACCTGACCTGCAGGGTGCATATTCCACAGATTTAGATCCAGCAAGCAGGTAACAAGTTCCTACAGGCTCTCTCTCTTGTTTTGTTTCAGTTCTCCAGTGGTACAGTGGAGCACAGGCCTAAGGAAGAACACAAAGCAGTGAAGAAAAACTCCTCTTCAAAATACTAGGGGTACAGACTAATATCCAATGTATACTACCAGCGCTGGGGCAGAAGTATCACCAGTTTGTATCTTTAGAAATAGCTGATCTATCATAAGAATTTCAGAAAATATATTCTTAAAGCAACTGCTATAAATTCATGAAGAATTTATAATACATTCTAACGTCAGCAAACTAATTCTACTGCTTTCCTCAAGACCAGACAAAATTGCGACAATCTGTGTTTATAAAAAGTTCAGAAAAGGCTAGCCGATAAATTCTGAAAAAGACAAGTCATGCTGATTAGTGGGATTTTAGTTACATTCTGAGTTATCTGGATCTTCTCACATTTTTTCCACTACAGTATTCCAGTACTGGGTCATTTGAGGGGCATCAACCTACCAGAATTTTATCAGTTTTGGATCTCACAGAGGCTCCAAACCACTGATGAGACTTAAATTCTAGTGGATCATCAGGAGCAAAATCTCTGTTGCCTACAAAGAAAAAAAAAGAAAAAAAAACAAACACAAACAAACAAAAGGATGATTTCACAGGAAACTGTACAGTAAGAACAACCTCAAAAAACCAAAAACCCTAAATCATTGATTTTGATGCATACAGAGAAAAGTGGAAAATAGTAACATCGAATAAACACCCTCTCATGGAAATAGGCTTTAAAAATACCTATTACTCATTTCTACATCTTGGGCCAAATGCAGCTATTTTTACATATGAAGCAGTAGCACATTACTGATTTGTTGTGAGAACGCCAAGTTTATGGCATCTTTGACAATGACACAGTAAATACCTCATACTGAAGATATTTGACTTTCAAGTCAGATTACAGCACTGCTCAAGAATCAGTGACAAAGCTAAGTTAGGACTAAGGATTCTGGAAGAAATATTGCCCTGATTAAATTATGCAAGTTTACCTTGGGCTAGAATCAAACCAGAAATTCTTCTATTATTCTACCAAGTGCTAACTTCTATTCTGAATGTCACTGCAGTGTACAAAGAATAGCAACCAGCATTCCTAAAAACTAACAGTTAAGTGAAAGAGTATTCAGTAACAAAAAGCTTAGAGTTTTTCATACAGTAGAATAAGTTAAATAAGGGATAATTTGCCCTCATGTTTTCATGTGAACTGCTCAGTGATCAAGGTTAGTAGAAATAACTTAATGAGTGGCATTCCTGCAAGTGTGAATGTTAAAAATCTTCAAATTATTTAATGTCTCTTATGTACTTCCACTGCACCACCATTGCAAACTTTGCCAGCTGAGAGAATCAGAAAATGGACGGAACACTCTGGAAAACATCTGTTTTAAAAGAAGTCATCTAAATGGCTGGTTTATGGTGCCTAAATATAAAGGAGTCAATGAAGCCAACAGTTCCACAGACTGCTGTGGAGAATCCCCAAACCCTGTGAGTCAGACCTGTGACCACTTGAATCAAAACTTCCTTGCTTGTTTTATACCCTGTAAAGAATGTTACTTCCATAAGGAAAATCCCATGAAAAAGACAACAAAAGTTATTCTAATCTGTAGAGACAGACAAGCAAGTATATAGACTATTTTTCGCTCTTAGATTAGAATGCAGAAATTAATGCCAAGTGCATAGCATCACAGAGTTTTTTTATAATTTTATTAAAGGCAATTAAAAAACCCACTTCCTACTGTCACACACCCTTTTCCCCCACTCTCTTATTGAACAACTGCTAAATACAAAGGCCTGATGATTAGCATATCTGCATAGATTTATGTACGCTTGAACATTTGTACTATCACCCTTGCACAGACAGAAATGTAGTCTGGGGACCTGCATGTCACCTTCTCATGATACAGAAAACCGAAACCAGATCAAGATATATTCCAAACAGGGATTTGTTTTCAGCACACTTCTAAAATGCCTGGTTTATCAATAAAAAGCCTGGTTTACCAATATCTTTTCCCTTCCTCACCTTTAATTCATGAAAATCCACCCAAGGACAGTATTGCTCAAAGCATGCAGTTACATGACTGAGTTTCGCATGAAGCTGCTACCAAAAGGGGCAGCAGTTCCCATTTGCTCCTATCCATAGGTTCCTGCAGGCAGTCTCTGTATTGGCAATACTGCCTTCTATTCAAATAGTCCCAACATGAACCACCTCATAATGAGCCCATTTAAAAAAAAAAAATAAAAAAAAATCAGCTGAATCAGAGACCAACCTACATAACTGCACAGGGAGGGAAGTAGTGCTATAACCTCCTGAGAAAATAGAAACATATGGATGGGAGCAGTATCCTTTTTGTCAGCATCATGAACTTAAAATTGGTTTATTCTGCTAGTAACCACGTCCAAGGCTATGCAGCCTAGAAAGACAGATTTGGCTTACACCCTCTGTTTGTCTAGATACTCTCAAATATAAAGAAATCTCTCTGTTTTACCTGCCAAAAAAGCCCTTAAATAACAGAAAACCTGATAATAGTTATGGCATGGCATTTTACACCTTTCTCTACTATTGGATACCTATACAATGCTAGGTATGACTAAATTGAACGATAATACAGCAGGTTTATGGAGTAAAGTAGAATCCTATTGTGCTAGGTACACTAAAAATGTCTAGAATGTAAACTTCCCATGCAAGTTTAAACAATAGCCAGCAAGTAGAAGGAATAGTTTTGCTATAATAACAGGTAAGCAGACGCTTGACATTATTAGCAATCTGATTTTATCACAGATGTTAAGTAAATTAGTTAGGGGGCTGCTGACTAGCTTCAAACTGTTGTAGCACAGGAAAATGCATGAAGACACAAAAACTAGATAAAATAAAAAGTACATACACTGGAAACAAGCTTTTTGGATAAAAAATTGCGAACTCCAAATACAGGCCAAATCCGATGCTAACTCTTCCTTGAAAAAGTAACCCTTATTTACTCACACTCATTCAAAATTCTTCCCAGGAAAACACTGTGTAAATGGACTATAAGCCTTTTCCTCAGGTCTAGTGGAAAAAACTAGTTTTATGAGGAAATCTGGAAAACACCTTATCATCAAATATCCCCTTGCATTAAGTGAGAAACCATTTGGCTTTCTATTCGTGACTGGTGAAAACAAACTTAAAAAACACTTAAAATGCAAGCCCTCATTGAAGCAAATTAGTGTTAAATAACACAGTTTAGCTATTTCTTTAGATCTGTCACAGGAAGATACAAGACTGACTTCAGCATCTGTGTTCTAATCAAAGTAAAGGACCTAACTTACTATTTTAGCATGGTATACCTTTTCTTTAGTAGTTAAAAAAATAAAATGTGTTACCCCTACCCTTTAAAAACAGTACCTACATTAAATGAAGCAAAAGGCAATGCAGGTAGTATTCAAACATATAGGGATTTATAAATGCAGACCAATGTTTTGATGTATTATATGTAAGCGTTACTATTATAACAGTTCTAACAGCCACTGCTGTTTTTTTTTTTTATTTCTAAAATTCTTTCAAAGTGTCTCAAGAATACCTTAGAAATGTCTTTAAAGCAATGATGTATGTAGCCCTGAGGAGAAGGACTTAGGGGGCTGGTTGGCAAGAAGCTTACCATGAGCTGTCAGTGTGCACCTACAGCCCAGAAAGCCAACTGTATACTGGGCTGCATCAAAAGGAGCATGACCAGCACATTAAAGGATGTGATTCTACCCCTGCACTCCACTTACATGAGACCCCCACCTACAGTACTGTGATTCAGCTCTGGGGCTCTAACACAAGAGGGATGTGGAATTGCTGGAATGAGTGCAGAGGAAGCCACAAAGATGCTTTGAGAGCTGGAGCACTTATGCTACAGAGACAGGCTGAGAGAGCTAGGCTCGTTCATCCTGGAGAAAAGGCTTCAGAAATACCTTAGAGCAGCTTCCAGTGCCTCAAGGGGCTACAAGAAAACTGGAGAGGGACTTTTTACAAGGGTCTGTAGGGAC
>JBCJKH010038963.1:0-32942 GCA_039877255.1 Loriculus beryllinus
GAAGGCTGCGTGGAGACCTCATAGCAGCCTTCCAGTACCTGAAGGGGGCCTACAAAGATGCCAGAGACTCTTCATCAGGGACTGTAGTGAAAGGAGAAGGGGTAGTGAGTTTAAACTTCAACAGGGTAAGTTCAGGTTAGATATAAGGAGGAAGTTCCTTACTGTGAGGGTGATGAGGCATTGGTATATGTTGCCCAAAACGGTAAATGTTTCATCCCTGGTGGTGTTCAAGATCAGGTTGGACAAAGCCTTGGATGACATAGTATAGTGTGAGGTGACCCTGCTTATGACAGGGGGGTTGGAACTAGATGATCTTAAGGTCCTTTCCAACCTTAACTAGTCTATGATTCTGTGTTTCTATGACATAAAATCCTGCTGCACCAAGATGTTTGTCTAGAAGTAATGTAATAACTAAGAAGATCTTTTTGCTAGTCTGTGTTCATGTTCTGCTGTTCTCCAGTTCAGTTCTGTAGGCAACTTTGAAATTAGGAACACAGATAAGACGCATCCCATGTGGTGCCTTTTTTTTTAGCACATGCTAAAGTTTTTATGTGAAATGGTGGCTGTGGAATGATTGACATCCTGATAAATTGGTGGGTAAGGACAATTATATGAGAAGTGATAAAACAATGAAGTGTTTCCAATGTGATCTTTTTGGTTAAATTTTGCTTTTGTAGTCGTGTCTCAGTGTGGTCAATGCTGGCTTAGAGATGGCTTCTAGAGGTTCTTTTTAGGTCTGGGCTTATTTCTATGTGAGCAGTGATGTAAATAATCTAGAATCTAGAATACAGTATACAGGGTTCCTGCTTTTTGTAGGTTATGCTTGAAGCTACATAAACAACTGCTCATTTAGAGCATTAAATTGATACTCTTCTGTGAATATCTACAGGGCCAAAGACCAGAGTTACAATGTTCTTAATATTATGCCTCTAGGAAGAGGGGTATTGAAATTCTAGTGCTCATTGGATATCCATTGCTAGAGGCCTATATAAACAAAACTGGACAAATTTTTTGCTAGGAATGGCATTGTTATGAATCTGCTTTGGGTAGGGGAGGGACTAGATGGGTTAGCTTCCAGTGTTTTCAATCCAGATGCTATAGGTGAAGTTTTGTGTACTTCTTAACCTGCACTTAAGTACTTAGCCTGAACATCAATATGCATCTGTCTACTGTTTATGAATTGACACCACTTGATTTGACTATTTTATCTGTTAAGATACTGGCCAAGGCTATCCCAGATTCCTTTACAGAATTTTTTCAGTTGTAGGTACATGCTTGCTAGGATTCTCAGGTGGGTACTGGAGACATAGCTGGACAAATCTTTTTCAGACCAGACATAAGACTGGACATCACAGTATTTCTGCAATGTTTATGTTTGTTATCTGGTTTCAGTATAGCCCATAATCAGTTATTGCCTGAGTGACAGAAAATATTTCAATTTTCCTCTGAGATGGGTAAGCTGGAATAGAACCTTGTCTCAGCCCTGGCTCTTGTGTATCTGGACTTTGGCAGGCAATATCTGATAGTAATTTTGCTGGACTTTAAGGATAGAAATATGACTGATGGCTAAAAAGACACAAGAAAATAAGGATTTCTGCCAGTGACCTTCCAGTGACATTATTGGAAGAGAGAGTGATAAATCAAGCTGCATGTATAGAGTGTATACTTAACTAATGCTATAGTATAGTGACTGTAGTGACTTTGAGTAAATATTTCCAGACAGGGAAATTATTTTACATTTTTTCCTTTGATGGGAAGGTTGCTACTGTGACTTTTATTATTTTTGTAGTAGTAACTGTAAAACATTTCTGTTTTGTTGAACATTTCTATGGGTCTGCTTTTTTTCGCCTTGTTCACAGAGATACTCCGAACAGACTCATTCTGTGTTCTGTCTTCTTTTCTCATCTTGGTCCTTTCCTACTCCATAAATGACACAAGTGATTTCATTTAGCAGTTGTCAGCCAGCTGGAGGTGTGTGTTTCTCACAAGTTCTGTAACACCTGTGAGTTTTTGACCATTCCTTCCTCATTTGATTTTCTGGCCAAATCCTATGTAACCATCTTTGAAAGGTTCTGATTAAGGAGAATCCTAGATGTGTGCCAGCACCCCTTGGCTGATGAGAGAGTTTGCCACTGTTCAAGAGACAGTACATCTTGCTGGATGCAGTATCCTCTAGGAAAAAGAAGTCTTGAAATTACTCTTAGTGTTGGTCAAGCTTTTAATGTAAAGTTATAGAATATGATTGTAGTAAAATACAAAGCTTAACAAACCAAACACTGTGCTTTGTGAAGGACTTTTGAATCCATTTTACAGTTTCTAGTTTATCCCTTTTATGCTTTAGGGTCAGAGCTTCTCCTTATATCCTGTTTTCCAAAATATGAATGCCAAAAATTAGCAACCTTACCAAACTCTTGCCTTTATTTTTTTTTTTTTTTTGTGAATGAAAATACAGCTTTTTAAGCTGTGATATAAGGTTAATATTTGATGACATATATACCACATTTCACACAAAAAGGTAAACCAATGAATGTACTTATCTTGACAGAATGGACAGAATTACAGAAACAATATAATGGCAAATACTCTGGGAGTGCAGTGTATTTGGAATAAGAAGTTCGTAAACATGGCTTAGTGGCTGAGGGTGAAAGAATAGGATGATCATGGTTTTCTGCAGGTGTCCATACAATAAAATAGTGTAGAATATAATGAACATCCTGCTGAGGCAAAGCTGCTGAAACACTTCTGTTTTCTCTGCGAAAGTGCTCCTATCTTAACTGCCACTGTAACAGGATTTTCGATATGTCTCTGCTCAAGTTCCCTCAGAAGTCCAGCCTAGCAGCTGTACTTGAAAAGTATTAACAACTTGTGCTGACAGAGTTTATCATTGATCGTAGCACCCGTAACCACTTTCCCTGATCTGAAGTGATGAATTCGTTGCCATTTATATAATAATGTCATTCACAAGGACCTCTCCTTATTCCTGTCTCTGCTCTTGGGACTGATTAGAACTTTCCCACAATCTGTTTTTGAGAAGGAATAGACCGTTAAGGAAACAACAGTAAAAGTGAGGGACAGGAGGAGAGGAAGGCATAATTGAATGGGCTGATAAATTTGGAAGTTAGAAGCAGTGACTGATGAGAGTAACAGTTCCTGTTGTGAACAGGATGAGTATCATCACCTAAGTATCATGATTTTGAAAATGATTAGGAAAGCCAAGAGCTCAGGAATAAGAGATAGATCTCTCTGAGTCACTTCTTACATGTCTTTATGGGGAAGTTAAGCTTAAAAAGAAGTAATCTGTTTGGTTTGCAGTGATGATTTACTTTTTGCACTTAGCATAGAGAGATTTAATTTTGGAAGCATATTCCTAAATGTCCATTAGTGCAGCTGTAATAAACATCCTTCTGTTTATTCCTTAAGCAGCACGTTACCTAGAGCTATTCTTCTTGTTCCATACTCCACACTTTCTCATGTCAATCAAATTATCAGTAACAATAATCACAAATCCCATTAGGAACTAATTACACATCTGCAACTTCAAGTTATTTTACCTCTTTGCTAACGTTATCTCCAAAATTTTTAACTGCAGTCAATCCTGCTTGCTTCTAGCTCCATAATTACGGTTATACATCTTACAAAATATTAAGACCTAGAACTCATCCTAATGATACTCTGCTGCTTCAGAAATAAGAAAGCCCTATAAAATGGAGTAACCTTCGTTTTGGTCTTTTATGACTGTAAAAAAATGGGACAAAATTCTGGTTGATTTATAAACACCTGAAAAAACATAGTTAATGTAGAAAGTGCTGGAACATCCTTAGTCAAAATGATGTCACTGGATAAGTCATTTCAATGTGGCTTCAGGTAGCTCCAAAGGAGAGAAAAAAGAGGAGAGGATAACTGAAACTGAAGATGCTTCCTTGCCACTAGTTCTTCCCAATTGCCCATGTTCTCTGAAGCAAAATGTCTTGGGTTGTTGATGTTATGCAGACATCTTTGTATCCTACAAATCAGCAGACATCTTCCTTTTGCTTTTCGCTTAAACTCAGTTATTTCATTGTTCATGCCTTGCATAGCCACAGGACTCTGTATAAAGTAGGGATAGCTTGTCTAATTTTCTTTCATGTGTGTTCATGCCTTCCTTCATCTATAAGTATGCTTGCACACGTGTTGGAAGTGACTATTAGTTGCTGGTTTTTGTAAGGTTGTCTTTTATGTCATTTTAGTGTAATAAGTTTATAATGTTTTTCTGCCTTTTCATTTCTTTTGAAAAAAAAAAAAAAAAAAGAAAAAAGTAATTTTTGCCTGATTTGGTATCTTCTGCAAAATCAATTTAACACTAATATCTCTTATTGTGCAGAGCTGGTTATTTGCCTCAGAATATTCCTTTGGAGATTATCAGATACTTTTCAGAGGAGAAAGATTTTCTGCCTTGGCATGCTGCCAGCCGAGCTCTTTATCCTCTAGATAAATTGCTGGACCGAGCAGAAAACTACAACATCTTCAATGTAAGAGATACAACCTTCCTTCCATCCGTCCTTCCTACCTTCCTTCCATCCTTCCTTCCTTTTTTCCATCAGTCCTTCCGTCCTTGTTCTTTCCTTCCTTCCTTCCTTCCATCTGTCCTTCCATCCATCCTTCCTTCTATCCATCCTTCCTTCCATCCATCCATCCTTCCTTCCTTCTGTCCTTCATTCCTTCCGTCTGTCCTTCCATCCTTCCTTCTATTCTTTCTCTTACTCTACCTCCTTTCATTGCCAGGAGTTAAGCTATTCCCAGTCATATACTGTAAATGACCTAGGGATATTAGCTTTCTTCTTAATTATTCTTTATTTAAACATAGCAATTGTCAAGCTTTCGTTCATTTGCATTTGAATAGTGATAACTGTTTTTTGAGGCATACATGATTAGCAGAAGGAAAGGTAATTATCTATCCTATAAAATATTATGTCAAGAAAAGTATTTCACTTAAAAGAGCCGAAGTAATCTGTTTCCAGATTTTCTCTGTTGAGGAGCCCCACAGCGATATTTAGGTTGATGCCCAAGCTCAGCAAGGAAACCAAATGCAAACACAACTCAACAGGATGCATGCAACTGAGGTGAAGATTTGTAGTCATTATTTCATCCAAAAAGCCGTGGTGAATTCAGTGCAGTTACCTTAATTAACAAGGATTAGATCTCCCTTGAATCAAAAGCCCATTCATAATTGTGTCTGAAGGGACCAGTAACAGCCAGCAGTACATAATTAAGATAGACATGACAAACATTTTAACATTTTACCTGAAACTACACTGAAGCATGTTTTATGAAGTTCACAGGACTTGATTGCAGCCAGTGACACTTACGAACTCTTGGGCTTTTAATTCATTAGGAATTTTATGTAGGCTATGTATTTTCAAAGGCCAATGTACTGTAATTTTATGTAATTTTGTAAAGCCTTCAAATGGAGAAACTCTCTAAAGCCTGAAATGCTCAAAGGTGCTTTTTACTTAAACATGGATTTGCTTGTGAGTCTGTGTGCCCACACACACACGTGCTCAGACAACAGGAAGATAGAGGTGGCGCATGTATCTATACATATATAGAAGTACATACAACTATATATATATGCACAGATATACACAGAGCTACCTGCTGACATGGAAAATAAATTTTGTAGAATAAATACTACAGATTAATAAAGACACATTGAAATTCTTTATGAACCTACAGTGTAGGCCTACATGCAAACCAGAGCCATAATATAAAATGATGTTGAAATAATTTGCATGTTTGGTCTGTTGTTAGCTGCACAGAAAAAATATTAAGAGCCTGCCATTGCTGTATCACTTTTAAACACAGCTGTCTAAAGAAAACACAGTTTTAATAAATAAAACCAGTAAAATTCATGTCTGTGTTGTGTTTTATCACTACTGACGAGAGCTTTGCAAGCAAAGGTGATAGCAGAGGAAATAAAAAGTCTTTTTAGTCACAGAATAACTTATCTGCTAGAGAAAGCTGCACAATGAATTTACTTTTGTGTTGACATCATATATACATGCACATGCACCCACAGTAATAATATATGTACTGTCCTGTGTGGCTCTTCATATCTCAGATATCTTTTTTCAGTCCACAAAAGATTGCCCTGAATACAATGACTCATTCTTCACAACTTCTCAGAATATGTAAATATGTCTCCTGGGTAAAAAAGAGAAAGTAACTAAAATAAATCTTGGGCTTTTTTTTTTGTTCTTTAAGCACACCAAAAACCTTAACTTAAAGCATAGTGTCATTAAATGTACAAAGCTTCTTTGAGGCCGCATTATTCTGTATTCTAAAACTAATTGAATGTACTTTCGTAATGTTTTTGCTATGGCTATTAAACCAATATTCTTTAAAAAGTGTACATGCGCATTGTAGTTGAGATTTGCTATAGAGTAGAAATTAAGCTATTGACACTTTTGCAAATTTTCAGTTGTGTAGTGTGAGTTCAAAATAGCATGTAATAAGCTTTTAAATTGATGGGGTTTGTAGCAATAAATTGTCTTATACTAGGCATCTAATCAAATAGCTGTTCTACACATGACTTCTCACTATAGCAATGAAAGGATTATACCCAGACATGTTGCTTTGCTAAATGCAAATGAAAATCTTTGGAAAATCAGACATTGAGGTTGACAAAAAAAGAAAACCAACTAAACCCTCAATAGTCAGTAGTAGTTCAATTTCAAATAAGGAATAAAATTATCATTAAATATATTTTTCTTTCTTCCCTCAGGAGTATATATTAAGACAAGTTGCATCAATGTATCTCAAGCTTGGATGGCCAACGAATAATTTAAACAAGTCGCTTGTTCAAGCATCATACCAACATGAGTACTGTTATATTTCTTTTCTTCTTGGTTTTTTTTTTTTTTTTTTTGTGGGATGTATTTGTAATAATGTGCTTTCTTAAATTTTGGTGTCATCTTCAGCATGTCATACTTTCCTAGCTGTATTGTTCTTCTGTTTTTCCATTCTGGGTTATAGGGAGAGCTGCAAGATGCTGTGAGATGAGTTCCTCTTTCTTGAGTTTGAAGAAAATGATTTCCTAAGCCTTAATTTAATATCTGACTGAACTGGATTTTTAAGAACTTGGATTTGTGACCACAGAGGTCAGAAAGAATACAGAAGTGTAAACGGGGATTGGTTTTGGTTCACAACCTTTCTTTAGTTGTTGCAGCAGCTGTAGGCATTAAATTGACACTAAAATTTGTGTAGCTGGATTATCTCTGATATGTTGCCCAACTATCAGTTTCTGCCACTGTTAGCAAAAATCGCTTTTTGTAAACAAACACATTCACTGATGCAGCCTTGTGGCTTTTTTTAATTTGGACAGAGAGTTGCGTCGGGAAGTCATCATGTTGGCCTGTAGCTTCGGTAACAAACACTGTCACCAGCAGGCTGCAACTTTAATCTCGGATTGGATTTCTAGCAACAGGAACCGGTAAGTGGAACTGAAATGTGTATGTCCTGTTTCTCCTACTCAGAGGCAATACAACTGGCATGCTTCCTTTCCTGCCTGCTCCCATCTGCAGTGCCCTGTTCTGCAGAGTGGTATGGAAAGAAGCAGAGGTCGCTGGCTGCTATTTAAAAATGTCTGTGGGGCTTCAGAATGAATTATTTGAATTTGCATATGTGAGTGAGTGGAAGGGGCACCCATGTAGCCTCTGCCCACTCCTGATAAATTGCTGTCAAATGATTATATGCTAGAAGGCAAGAAGATGGGTTTTAAGGAGGGGTTTAAAAGAAGAAAAATGAGTGAACAGCGTATTGGCAGACAACCATGGCACCTGTGTCAGGGATGCAAGAGAGCAGAAGGTGCTAAGTGATAAAGGAACTGAGAGAAGTTAGAGGAAGAACAATTAAGAAGAAAGAAAAGAGACAAAACAATGTATTTGAGAGAAATGTTATGAAGTACTTAAGGGTGAAAACTTGGAAATCAACGTGATTCAGGAACACATGGAAAAGCTAATGTAAGTTTTCAGAGACAGGATAATATGACAACTGATGTGTTGAGCATTAGCAGCAGTGTAGTGGTTTGACAGAAAATACCTAAGTTTGTCTGTTCAGACACAGGTTTATTCAGCTGAGACAAGGGGACGTGGGCCATGGACGGCGTATGAAGTTTATATTTTAAAGGCAAGCATATAAGAAATGTTAAATTACTGAAAATACAGCTATTTAAGTATGTAGTGATGTATGGACAATATTCGCATTGTATAGGTTAAGCCCTATTGGTTATAACTTCTTGAGAAAGAATGATGGATTTTCTGATATGTGGAATGTGGGTGTAGAAGTATTTGCATAAGTACATGACATGATACTGTGGTTTGAAGGAAAATATTTTACTTTGATGTAAGAAAGAAAAAGAGAGGAGAAAGAGTCTTACAGTTTTAGCCCAAATCTTGTAATAGCTCTAAAGACATGTAGGATTTTTCAAAAATGTGTTAGGCCAATCAGGTGTTTGTTTGCCATTAAAACGTGTCTGTCTGTCTCTCTTTGGAATCTTTGAAAATCCTTTACAGGCATACCCAGTTGTATAAGTACCTGAGTGTCTTTTAAAACCAGCCATGATCTTGCCGTGAATGGAAGTTGCATTTCTATATGATTGAAACTTCAGAAAAAAATTATCTTGAAACTATGAATATGCACCTTTAAGTAAGGTGTGTGTGAGCAGGAGGATTTTCTTGTGTAAAATGATACCAGATGTATTTACTATGAAATATATACCCCAGGGTTTTATACGAACTCTTGTCATCAGCAGCAACAATCACTATGAAACTATTCAGTGAGGAGATAAAAGAGAAAGAATCATTGGAAACAATCTGCAAAAGTAATTTACTTAGATATTCATTTGCAAAATTAGTTAATCAAACCTAGCACCATCTATTAGCATGCACAGCAGTAGATTATTCAGTGTTAAAAAGCTGACACCCTGCAAAGCTTTCTCCTACTCTGTGTCTTCATCCTTGCAAACAGGATTGAAGAAGGAAGCATCACAGGGAGGAAAAAAAAAAAAAAAGCTTATTGCTTTACTAACAATAACAAGAGAGGAAAGGAATAAATTTAAGGAGCCATCTGAAGATTCATCTTAGCCTTTCTATGAGGCTATTCTTGGGAGCACAAGATTGTGGTTGCCAGCATATGACAAATATTATGATAAAAGCATCACAGCAGGGCAGAGGAAGAGAATAGGTACAAAGTTAAAGCAGTACATTTCTCCAAAGGAACTGTACAGTTTTGAAAAATAGCTGCAATAAATAACATAATTATAGAATACAGGTTGACAGGCAGCCGATAAATAGGGGTAGGACTTACAAAGAAGGCGAAAATGTGTTTTATTTATTTATTAAGATTATAGTATTTATTCAACTGCCCACCCCAGAATTTACCAGTTGCTATTCTCAGAGCAGTCTGACAAACTGAATGTAACTAACATATGAGCTGACTCATTTTCTATCTAAAATTGAAACAATATTGCAAAGGCTACTAGATGTAGCAGCTTGATAGGCATAAAATCAGCTTATTTTTCACAGTAACATTTGTAGGGGTTTGTCAATATTCTCTCAAGAATGCTCAGATCCCTGCTGCATCAGAGGTGCCCCGTATCATCTTTGCTCAGTTTAAACCAACTCAGACCGAAACTTGAAAATAAAGTAGGGGCTGTTTTACCTGCTTTTCCACCAGGAAAATTATGGTGATTCTACAATCAGCATTTAATTAACATGGTGTCTGAGTCATGCTTCTGCCTCTTTTAGCACTTCAGAGACAATAGCTAGCTTAAGTGCAAAAGGCAAGCAGATAAGTACAAAATACATGCAGAAAGCACATCCAACAGGTGTCATTTTGTATTCTTTCTCATCAGTTTTGCTCAGTTTGATGCCTTTAACAACTATTTGTGAATTTGCTGCAAACAGCCACCTCAATCTGTAGGAATCCCTCAAAGCTTGTCTTTTTACAAAGAAAGGGAAACTCATGCTGCCTGCCCATCTTTTTCCAGACTTCTCTGACAACTGGTGAGGAAAACTGGTGACAGGTACAGAAACTATATATATCCTTGCCTGTTCCACTCCTTATCAGCGATGAATAAGGTTGTATCTGCTGAAAACTGCTCTATAAGTTCTTGTAGATAGATAGATGTCTTTTCCTATTCTGAAACAGACCACAGACATTGTCTCACGCTTTGCAGAAAGCCTTGTCTTTGCAGAAAGCCTTGTCAAAAAGCCTATGTCTTTCCATAGCAGAGCAAGAAAACAGAGCTCCAGTAAGCTCGGAGATATTTTTATATACAAGTATGATTTGACTACAAGAGTGAAAATAAAGGGTAGTTTTCAACCTTTCCACCCATCCCCTCACAAAAACCTTACTCAGGAAGACGGTGTGTTTCATATGAGTTAATTCGCAAGCAGTGCATGATAGGAGGAACACAATTTCTTCAAAGCAGTAGAAGCTATGGAAAGAAGTTTCTGTCCCAAGATTCTAATCAATACAAACTTAGGGTAGTATTAAATTAATATGTGGTGTTGAAAATCACATAAATGCACAGACAGTAAATCATGCAAAGAAGGTTTTGATTCCCTGGCAGTTACTGCAGTTAAAGTTTGAATAAGCATTAGAGAGAATCTGCAAGTTATAATACTGTAGGAATGCTAAAATTCATAACTTTTTAGCCACGTTTTTAATCTGTGACTTCTTAGAAGTTATTTTGAAATGTTCTTCCTGTTTTACTTGTAGCATTTATATATGGATAAAGTGTTGGGTAATAAATAAATACAGTGATATCTAACTCTGCTTTACCAGCATATGCCTGTTGTTGCTGTGCTTTTTAGTAATTATATTTAATCTGGTAGGTCCAGAAATTAATTGCCATCTACTTTTCACTGTAGGGAATTGAAATAATCATAATAATCAGTTACTGTTTGTACTTTGTAATTACATGTTCTTTACTGTGCAAATAATTTGCCACAGTTCTAGTAAAATAATGGTCATTCACAGCACAAAAACAGAGGTCCTTTTTTTGTGTTTTCAGCAGATTTGTAAAATGCCATTAGATTTTAAAATGTAGGACTGCAGATTTTCTTATGGAATTATTAAAAAAACCCAACCCTATATATGTGATGTGCAGTGTTAGCCTTCACACATGAAATGCAGGTCATCTGAGAGGCTTGAAAGTGACTTTGGTGTTGTAGTGCTTCATTTTTTAGATACCTGGCTCACAGGGCAGAATCAGATGCTTGGAGTTACGCTTCTCACAAGGGGATTTGAGAATTTCTTAATGAAGTTGGTGGTAGCTGCTATGCTGAGTGAAGTGCCTCTTAACAAGAAACTGTGTGAAGTGAGAGTGGGCACTCTTTGTGTCCAGCACTACAGGCAGAAAGATACCTATATCAAATGAATATGTAAATGGTGATCATAGTTAGGGATCCTTGCAAAGGATGCCTTTCAAAAGTGTCACTAAAGCAGGAAAAGGTCTGTTCCTTTTTTTTTCAAACACAGCTGACAGAGAAGCTGTCACTCAACCCTCTTTTGAACAGTAATTCTGAGGTTGTGGTAGAACTTTAGTTTAGTACCTCAGCCCTGCATCTGCCACATGCAGAATACCACCCTGATAACTAATCTGTGAGGTGTTCAGGACAGTATTAAGACACTGCAGCATACTTTCCTCCTCTAGTTGAAGCTCAGCCACTGGAATTTCCTTCATTAGCAGGAGAAATAATACAGTTCTTCAGCCTAAAGATGAGAGCACTCATCTGAGGGAGGGAAGCTTTAGTGCCTAAAATATCATGAATACTTTTTGTATGCGAAGAGCTTTAGGTTGTACTGCTTGCTACCACCTTTGTGCGGCAAAACATAATGCTAAAACAGGCAACATAATTCTGAAAAGTTATAGCTAAATAACTCTAGATGTTTGGCTTTGCAAGGAGCAAACCAAATGTAGCATGTGTAGAAGAGGCTATAAAGGAGACATCTGGTTGGACTGGTCTGGGTATCGACATCATATTTTAATCCTTTCAGTTGTTAAAAAGGAAGTGATTACTTCTTTCAGTTGAAAACATGAGATTATACTTCAAGGCATGTTTTACAGTCTTTTTAATAAGTAAATTTAAGTAGTTTTGTTCTTTTTAAATGGTTGATGGCTCCATAACATTTTGCTTGGAAATCTGCATTCACTTATGACTTGATAGTTGATATGAATGTGAACACTTTTACTCTGTTGAGTTGTATGCTATTCCTGTATTGGAGCAATGGAAACCCTTGAAACTTCCATGATGATGTTCAGAAGAATGCACACGTAATAGAAAACATATAAGCATGTTGAAATTTCCCATGTAGCTTGAGAACATAAGGTTACTGGGATTCAGTCAACAGCAGAATGAGGTACAAGAGAAGCTACTGTTGGCTGAAAATTAAGATGTTTGCTTCTACCTTCATTTAACTGAGCTCATCCCTGTGAAGTGCTTTCATGTGTGAAGAAATACATTATTCACACTCCTTAGATATAACAGCATTGTGGTTCAGCCTAAAAAATTAACAAAATTATCATACAATGCTTGCCTGAGCTTGAGAATCAGCCTTGTTAACCCCTTTAACCTTCAATACATATCTATTCTGAAAGAAAAACGTGTTTCTGAGAGGATTAGCATTTTCATACTTTCTGCCTCAGATAGACTGAGTAAGCATGTATTTCTGAGGTTAAGAAAGAGTATGTGGAGAGTTGCAATCTGAAAACTCCTGACAGGAGACGTCATAACAATGGGTAACATGTGAATATACACTCTGATGGTTCAAAGCATAATTTATCCATAGACACAAGCATGTCTCTGAGTGCAGGCATGATTTTCTTCCAGCTACTGTTACCATCCGTCAGCTACAGGTTGCCACGTACACATTTCTGCTGGCAAAGTGGACTGTGGATATATGCTTGCTTCAGGCAAAGTTAGAGAGGATGGTGTGAACACGAGAACATGTGAGAGAGCTGCTTTGATCTGAGACAGCTGATTTTGCCTTCAGCAGGAAAAGGAGTGCTGTGGTGATACTATTCTTTTTCAGCAGTGAGCAGTGGGAGATGATAGTATTGCATCAGATGCATTTATGTGCTGATGTTTCTTTAAGATGTTACTGGATGCCTTGGAAGCCCCATAGTCACTTCAGGTTGCTCTTATTTTTTTCTTCTTTAGAAATGTAGCCATTACTATTTATTGGTTGCTTTTAAATGGAAACAAAGTAATTACATAATTGCCTAAATACCCCTTTAATACTTAGAATCATATAATCATCTTGATTTCGAAAGGACCTTTAAGATCATCAAGTCCAACCATTACCCCAGGACTACCAAGTCCACCACTAAACCTTTAAGTTTAGTAAATTAGAGGGCCTAATCTACATGGTTTTTGAGCACTTCCAGGGATGGTGATTCCACCACTTCTCAGTGAAGCTTCTCCTGATGCCTAGCTATCCTTTGGTGAAGAAATTTTTCCTAATATCCAATCTAAACCTCCCCTGGCACAGCTTGAGGTTGTTACCTCTGGCCCCATCACTTGCTACTTAGAAGAGAAATGCACAGTAAATGCTTTTGGTTGATCCGGGCCTCATATCACTTTGGGGTGATTTTTAGTTTGATGCAGTTTTTACTATTTTTACTGTTATTCTTTCACAAGCACTCTGATAAGTTTTGTTTACTTGGAATACTGCCTTGCAAATATCATAAATTGAATAAATAAAAATCCAATATTCTACTACAGCAGATGTGTAAAGCGAGGGTTACATTCTGCTGCCTGCAACTGTGGTGTCTCTTGTCCTTGCGGTTGTTATGCTGACCTTATGGTTGATAACATCTGGTAATCTTTGATAAACAGATCTAAGCTCACTATGCTATTTGATAAGTAGGGGTAATGTTCAATACCTCTAATTTTTTTCTTTCTTTTTTCTTTTTTTCTTTTACAATTGTGAGTCCACATTTAGTCTACATTTTCTAACACAATAGGAAAGCATGGGGTTTCTTTTTTTGCTGTTATTTCTCTTTTTTCAAGGAAAGCAGTACTAAGATGGGTAGATAATATTTGCAGTGGGATTCAACCTGCTGCACTGAATTAGACTGAAGTCATCATCCATCCTGTGGCCCATGAGTTAATGAAGTTTTCATTTGTCTGTCTGTAAACGAGGAGGAGTACAGACTGCCAGATGATCTTTAAGGCAAATCCAGATATTTTGAATATGTTCTGGTCTCTAATCATCCAGATTGTTCTGAGAAGTCTTGGGGTGCTGAGGTTGGACCAGAGATCTCTCCAAAGGGAATATGCAGTGAATTTTCCTGTTCAGTCTGTGGTTTCAAGTCAGAACACATCTGTGTGCTGCTTTGCACTACAGATGAGCCACTTTTGGTTCAAAATATTGGATTATTGCATTCCAGTACTCAGTTACCTCATTTAATCTTTTTAAGGGCATTACTGTGGATATAGGCTTTTCCAGTGACTTCCGATTGACATTTCAAAGACTTTGTCACATTGCTGTGACTGTTAGGAACACTAGTTAATTCTTTATCAGTCTTAAGAAGGGTTTAGGTAGTGAAGTAAGATGAATTTTATCACATAATTTGGACAAAGTGATAAGCAGCAAGCCTATCTTGAGAGTACTAAATCTTCATACTTGTTTGTGCAGAATTTGTGTTTCTTCTGCAAGGAACAATGGATTCATGTCCATCCACCTGCCTAAATTGGCAGTGTGCTTACTTGGATGGACCTTTAATTACTCAATGGAAATGCCACAAGAAAAACAAATTGCACTGCAAGAGTGTACAGGATACTGTAACACATCCAGAAACTAAACTATCCATAGATCTGAGGGAGTAGTAAATAACAAATTACCAGTCATTAATTGAGATCATTTCAATGAAGTCTGGCTTAGGTGATAGAAAATCAAATGTTTTTCCAAACAAAGCATTTTTTCTTTCCTTTTTCCTCCTCCTTTATTTCTTTCTCTAATGACTCGAGATACATCTTGTTGCTTTGTTTTACATGTGCACAGTAGTGCTACAGTCTTGAAACCACTTATACATGTACTTAAGTTTAAGCATTGACATAGTATTTGCAGGAATGTGGCCAAGAGGTTAATTATTTTTTTTTTAGCTGCTTGGAAGAGGCAATAGCTTTTTACACGGGTTTTGATGCCCACCAGCTATTTTTGGAAATCATTAGCAGCAAACATGAGAAAATGAGTTATTCTCATTTTTTCACACATGAATGTCTGATAAATATAAAACAATAAAATTGATCCCTTCTATGTTCTCAAGCCCTGGAAGTTTTAATTACTGAAAAAATTCAGGAATCGCTTTTCATGCATTTTGAAATGTTACTGGAGTTTTGCCAGCAAATGTCAGCCAATGTTGCTGAAGTGAATTAAGTAATTAATAGGTTGTTGCAATATTTGAGTAGAATCTTGCACTCAGGTCAATAAAACTGTTTAAGGAGGAAGAAAACACTGTTGAGTGCATGGGTTAATCAAGGAGTTAGTGCTCTGAAAGACCATCTGGGGACTATGTCTGAAAAGAGGCAGGATTTTGTCTTCTGAAAAGATGAAACTGGGCTTTATAGGCAGCAGATTTAGGTAGCTGACTTCTGTGTAAAATCACAATAAAATTACCCTATATCTAATGATTATGGATTAGCAGTAATTAATCTGCAGTCCTTAAATCAGATAAATTAATCTCCAATTTTCTCATTCAGGAATGATCTCTCCACAACTTTGTAAAACAATTGAGCAGAAAGGACTGTATTTTTGTTGCAAAAACAGTGCAGAAAGGGCAAAACAAGGCATATAACTCAGATATTAGTCCTGCAAAGAAATGCTTAACTCACCACCCTGTTGATGAAATCAGTGTTGAAGAGCTTGAGTGTGCTAGTTCATGTGCATTTATGGCATATCTGCTGTAAGAAGGGAAAGGAGCATTAGCAGTAGCCATTACTTGAGGACTGAAGTGTTCTCTGCCTGCCTCTGTCAGATCTGTGCAATACCTGAAGCTCAGAAGCACAGGACCAGGACACAGCACCTGTGCATAGCCTGACACGCTGAGAAGCCACATCCTCTATCAGCATCCCTTGAACTCAGTGTGTGACAGGCACCCGAATGTCAAGCCCATCACAGCTCTGTGCCTCAGTTTTCAAGGGGAAATTCTGCCTTTTCTCTCCAGACTGGGTGCTATGGCACAGGATTCTCCCTTCCTCTGTGTGCACACTGGTGCCAGCAGCATGGCTTCTGGAATTTGGAAAAGAAAATGGGAGTATAAGCTTTGGGACTGATGTCTCAAGAAAATAAACTTTATGTGATGCTGTTCCTTATAACAGAATCTGTGTTACAGATTTGCTAACAAAGTACCAATACTTCATTGTTACTACTTATCTGAGCCTTGTAACCTATTAAACAAGACTATAAATATACTCATCAAGAAATATAGGCTTAAGTTCAATAGTTGCAAAAATAAAGAATAACATTTCTGATTAATTTTCTTTGTCAAATAGTAGCCTGAATGGTACTGAAATTTGTCAGTTAATCAAAGAACTGTCTAAACTGTGTGTAATTACATTTTAAAAAATTAGAACACAATTTGCCCAGAAGATAAATAATTATGGTCCAATTTTATAACTGTATCTTCAATTGTTAGAACATACTTTAAATAGGAGCAAGTATGTAGCAATTAATTATATCTTAGAAGATTATTCTTAGCTCATTGTAGAGCTTTAGTATTCACTCTTGAAAAAAAATCTCTGTAAAGGCACAGCACGATTTTAATTAATTTTTTCTAACTGTTTAATTTCTGACTTTTTCCCAAAGTGTTTAATTTTTAAACATGAGCTCTGCTAGCTACATATTTCATTCTAGCCATCATATCTCTTAAGCAAGAAAAATAAAGTTAAATAAATTGGATCAGTATTCAAATAAAAGCCATTTAAAGTTATGCTTCCGAAAGTTAATCTTTATTTTTATTCTTCTGAAGTATCCATCAATCATATTAGCTCTTTAAAAATGAGAGCAGCCTTGAAAGCCCAGATGAAGTTTAATATAACAAGGGGATATGTTCTGCAGTGTTACTAGGTGTCATGGCTTGCTACCTAAGCCATACTAAAACAGTAGTAATTTCATCCACTTGATTCAGTTAATACAGGGGACAAACATTCAACATGTTGATGTAGTGCCTTGGAACTGCAGTTTTAGAAAAACATTTTCCATGAAGCTATAAAATTAAAAAAATGTGTAGACTGGGGAGATTTCACATGTTTAGATAACGATGAAATACTGGCCCATAATCATTGGAGAAAAGGGAAAGCAAAAATCACCACGAATGGAGAAAATTCAATTAGAGAACTCTCTGTCGATGCAGTAGTTAAAAAAGAAATTACTTTTGAGATATTCGCATTTTCATAAACAATTTTCATTTCCACAAGAAGAACTCTGCTCTTTACAGTCTTGATTACAAGCCTCTCACAGGAGTAATCTGTAGCTTTTCACAGCTGTAAGTTTTGTAGTTTCTGAAGATAAGTCTTTTAAAATCAGTGTTTGTTTTGATGTCTTAGTTTGTAAGAGATGATTTTTTTCACATTGTCCTAATGAATGACTTAGTTGATAGATAGAGACCTAAAACCTTCCCTGGAGCAATTGGTTGAAGGGTATTGAGTAGATCTGTTGTTGACACTGCAAGTATATTATTACCTATGGCCATGGAATCAGTGCTATCATACGTCTTAACTCCTCCTTCCTTCCCAGAGCATTCAAATGCTCCTGTGCTTAGTGACTGCACTACTGCTAAAATCACAAGTGTTTGCATTTAGAACATAAAAAGGTGAGAATGGGTTGGGAAAGCCTATTGAATTGAGATGTTTTATTGTAAATTTCCAAGAATGTAAACCTGACAAGTGAGGAATGGTGACCTTTCTGGGGTTAGACATCCTCTTCTAGGTACTTCTGCTGCTGACTCTGCTAGCCAAACACAGTGTCAGTCCTTCCATCTGAATTAATGGGGCAATTGACCAAAAAAATAGTTACCTTTTGCAGATGCCTTATAGTTCCTTAGAGTATCTATTGACTGGATCACCTCTCTTGCAGTAAACCAAAGATAATATTTCTGCCAGCAAAACCCAGAAGGAACTATGTGTGCTTGTAAAAAACTGGTTTAGTGTTTGGGTGTCAAGATGCAAAGTCCTTCCTTCATTGAAATAAGGCTTGACTGGGTTCAGTTGTCCTTCATATTCAGATATTGTACAAATAAGACACTTTTGAGCAATGGGTTGTTTGGCCCTACTGTCAGAACAGCATCCCTTAGTCCTTTGGATTTAGCATATGTTCTTATGGCTGCTGTCAGTGTATTAAAAGCAAAGAAAGCACATAAACTGGTAAGGAAGTTGTGCTTTAAGGACAAATAAGCCAGTGTATCAGAAAATCAAGACACTATGTTAATGAATATCACTTTCAGCTTCTATGCAATATACATGTATATGCACTGCATATTTATGTAATTGTAATTAATGACTGAAGTTTAGAGAGAGTTGCAGTTATTTAAAAAACTTTAAGCCTCACTCTGAGTTAATGTAAGCTAACACAAAGGCAGCGGCCAAGTATCTGCTCCATTAATTTTAGTGTGTCTTGATTTCTTGTGTTTAAATATGCAGTTTAATTTTCTGTAACAGACTCAATTATATGCAGTTTCCTTTGCATGCACTTTTTGAAAGAAAGGTTAAATGGGGGAAAAGTAAACTGTTGATATTCATTAATGATTGAAATATCACAACAAGAGCTTAATGGTAAGCTTTCAAGTAAGAAGTATAAATTCCATTACAGTGAAATGGAAATCCAGCACCTAGCTCACATGAATAATTTTGTAAATGTCACCCAAACTCACATTTTACTAATGTTAACTGCGTTTTTCAGAATCAAATCTCAGTAGTATGTAAAGGCTGGTGAAAGTGATAACTGCTTTTCTTTAGTGCCAGTGTATGTTTAAACACTGTTTCTTTTGATGGATCTGGTCAGCTTTACAGATTTTGTGGTTTCCTTGCTCTTGGCATACCAGTTCTATAGGGACCACAGAAGCAGTTGCACTGATCATTCATAAGCCAATACATTTTGATCCTGAATAAATCTGAGGAGAATTACTAATTTTTGCAACACCAAGCATTTTAGGTCATCTAAACATTAAGGGGAAAAAAACCTAAGAAGGTAAGCGGAAGCATCAAGGGGGAGGAACTGTGCTTACTTTGGAGGTCCTACCTGTGTGTCAGTGACATGTAGGAGTTGCTTGAGCTGTGTGGTCATAGTTATAGCAACGCTGATTGCTTAGCATTGCTGAGTATGGGCATGTTCTCACACTGATTTTAGAAGAAAATGGTACATATGCACATCTTATACTAGGTCTGAATTTGGTTTCAAGAAGCTTTCATTTAGCTGTAGTCTGAGTTTATATTGTTTGACCAATAATCACAGTTCACAACCATTCTATGACATAGCTGGTTTTGTACTGGTATTAAAGTGCTGAAAAAATTAACAGATTTTCCTATTTTCTTCACTCTTGAAAGCACCATTTTAAAGTAGCATTTTTTCAGCGCACCCTTCCTTATTTGTATTTTACTATACGGAGATGGAGCACTCTACAGCACAAGCAAGGAGGATTTTCTGGTCAGCTCCTGTTCTAAAAACTCAGTACTAGGGACAAGAAGAAGAGATTTGGCTTGGAGCCCAAGAACAAAATGATAAGATCCCATGCTAATTTGAAGAGCTTATGTTACCTGTCCTGCAGGTTATGTGGCATGTTATGTGCTGATGAACCAGATGACTATAATTTATAGTCTCTTGACAGTGTGACAGTGTTATAAAAAGAATGGCAAGCATGTGTTACCCTTTAGAAAGTCCATTAGGAAAGCCTGGAAGATTCTGGTGGCAGCAGAGATGTAAATGTAATTTTCAAAAGAGAGGAAGACTACTGTTGCACTCTAACATTGGCATCTCATGAATGTGGTGATCCTCCTTAGATAGAGGAGAGATTTAGGGAGAAAGATTTTAAGGGGAGATTTAGGTTAGATTTAAGGGAGAAATTCCTTACTGTAAGGGTGGTGAGGGACTGGAACAGGTTGCCCAGAAAATTGTGGCTGCTTATCCCTGGAAGCGTTCAAGGTCAGTTTGCATGGAGCCTTGGGCAACCTGGTCTATTGGGAGGTGTTGGAGGGGTCAGAACTAGATGGTCTTGTAATCCTTTTCAACCCAAACCATTCTAAGATTCTATGGTTTTAATATCTAGAAGCTGTTTGTTACCACAATGCTATTGTTGGTTTTGGTTTGGTTTTTTTTTTTAGAATCCCACTCAATGTGAGAGACATTGTCTACTGTACAGGAGTTTCACTGATGGATGAAGATGTATGGGAGTTCATCTGGATGAAATTTCATTCTACTACAGCAGTGTCTGAGAAGAAAATATTATTAGAAGCCTTAACATGCAGCGATGATAGGAACTTGCTCAATAGGTACAAATATTATATATATTTGCACCTATTACCAATAATCACTTCAACATTTATGGACCATCACTTGAGCTTTGGTCTAAATGAAAGAACTTTACTTTTCAAGCAGAGAGTTATTGTCTGTTTAAACTGCCTTATGTTTGTGCATTAATACATATGAAAATTGACACATACTATGTCTTTTTGCTTCCAGATATTCCTGTGTTCACTGAAAAATACTTGAAATCCTATTATAATTGTTGTTTTGTTTTGGGGTTTTTTTTGGTTAGCATATCCTTTATTTGAATGTTTTGACCAGTCTGATCTAACCAGTTTCATAAAAATACACATATAAAATTCCACTCAGCTTTTTCTGAAGTCCTTTTACATCAATATTTTTCTGATTTGTGAATGTGTCTGGTATTTGGAATCATAGAAATAAACCACTGAGCTCACTTGGATACTTAAAGAAGGCATTTAGTAGTGATTTTATGGGGTTTTTTTTTGAGAGTTTTCTGATGGACTGGTTTTAGACTATATGTTGGTGAAATTAAACAGGATTTTATTTCCTTGGTTTTCCCACTAGGCTTTTGAATTTGTCTCTCAACTCAGAAGTTGTCCTGGATCAGGATGCAATTGATGTAATAATCCACGTAGCTCGAAATCCACATGGAAGGGATCTTGCTTGGAAGTTTTTCAGAGAAAAATGGAAAATATTAAATGCGAGGTAAAGATAAAAAGTCTAAATTTATTTTAATTTTCTTATTTTGATGTCGTTCATATAAGTATTTTATATGTATGTGTTCCTGTAAGTTCCTGAGTCTAGTCCATTGTCTTTTAATCCATAGAGATGTATCTAAATATGAAATACATACATATGAGTCATAAATACATTTATTAATGGATTGTCAAACACATGCATATAGATATCGCTTAGCAAATCTGTGTATGTATCTATTACTGTATTGTGTCCGCACTTACAATAACAAATTCTATCTATATCAAGCGCTGAAGTTCTACTTTTATGTAAAAAAAGCAGCATATCCCTGAGGAATTTTGCTGATTTTGAGTTCGATAGGAAAAAAAATCTTTACATTATTTCAACTGTGGAGAAAATGCCAAATACTTTTTGAAACATTTCAGTTTTCAAAAGGATGCTAATACAGTATCATCCCCTTCCCTTCCACTCTGTGTTTCAGGAGAGTTTCGAGTAATAGAGGAGCAACAATTTGAATTAAAAATAGATGAGCAGGAAGGAGACATGGTTGTTCCTTATAACTGCTTCCCTTTCTCTTTGAACAAGTGTGACATGCTCCCTACTTAGAAGTGCAAGTCAACACTTTAAAATCCTTTTTGATGAAGATTTTGATATTAATTCAATGAATGACAAATTTCTTTAGTTCTTTAGGGACAGCCTGAGGGTCTGAAAGATTTCACAGCACCTCATCTGATACTGACAGATTAGAAGGGACCACAACTTGAATGAGGTTCAAATTCTTAGGCAGGTGTCCAAGAACACTAGGAACCTGTGCCAGGCAACTCCCATGGTATTGGCAGAAATAGTATTGGATATCTGTTTCATTCTGTACTTGTGAGGAGACATCTAGTGTACTACAGAATATTTAAAATTGTATATTTATGATGCTGTACTTAAATGGCCAAATTCTAGTGACTGATGTATATGTACAAACTTACTATAGGTTTCACAGCATCTGAAGAGTAGTCAAGGTAACTCAGAGAATGTGCAACTTGCCTAAAGATGTAATAAGTTGTTCATGCTGGTTTGAGTAATACTTTATTATATACTGGGATTTTAGAAGTTCAGCGGGCAAAATAGGTTTGAGCTGGAATTGGTTTTGGAAGTTTGTTTTGTAGGAGTATACTATTGAATGCAATTTCCAAAAAGCTTTAAGAGTACTTTAAAAATTAAGAATCCTCTCCTCACATGATTATTCCAGGCAGTAGACTTTTACACAGAAAGTGGATGGCAGACCCATTACTATTATGCAACCCAATGCAGTTAGTTATGCACTGGATAGTAAATAATTTTTCAGGTTCCTCCAAGGATTTATGCAGAGTTTAGGCATAAATCTGTCAAAATCTACAAACACATGTCCTTTCTTAGCAAGTACATTCATCTGACAACCTAGCCAACACCTGTAATTTTAGATGTGGTCAAGATTAAGCAGTGTAGACAAACGGACAAGATTTAGAAAACTATGCCACAAGTAATTTTTTTTTGTGTTTTAACTTTAAATAGCTTAACTTCACTTACAATTTTAATTTAATTTTCTCAGTTGCTTGGAGTGCATCAATGTGTTATCTGAGTTCCTAACAATCAGAAAAGCCTCATCAAAAACCTGTTATTGGAAAAATAACAGAGAGTCTGTCTTTTTGTTCAACCCTGACTTCATGTTACCTACACTCAGTTTGATCTCCAAGCAAAATTCAGAGCCACCAAAAGGACTGTAGCATTTGCATTTTTCTGATAGGGACATCCTGTTGAGTTTGTATCAATCACCAAAAAATTCAATGCAGTGGAATGAAATCGTTTATGCACATTGTACATATGTGATATATTTTGAAAATAACTTTGCTTTGTAATTATATATGAAAACTTTTCAAGTGAGACTTTGAGAGGGTGAAATTAGTCTAACCGCTTGCCGCTTAATGTTCAGTGAAAGAGTGACGATAGAATGCAAAATTAGGCTTCTGATTTAAGTTTGCTACTAATTTTTATCATGGAATCATATCATGTCACAGAATGGTTTGGGTTGGAAGGGACCTTAAAGATCATCTAGTTCCAAAGCCTCTGCCATGCACAAGGAGACCTTCCACTAGACCAGGTTGCTTCAAGCCCCGTCCAACCTGGCCTTGAACACTGCCAGGGATGCGGCAGCCACAACTTCTCTGGGCAATCTGTGCCAGTGCATCACCATCCTCACTGTAAAGAATTTCTTCCTAATATTCAATCTAAATCTACCCTCTTTCAAGTATAATCTGTCCCGAGGCATCTTTTTTCTACAATTTATTATTTAATTTTGTTTTAAATTAATGTATTTTACACAAAACATTAATTTAATAATGTGATATCTCAATGGTATTTTCTGTTGAATATATTATAAAAGATGTTGATGTTTGAGGTAGAAATGTGAAATAGCTGAGGGTGATTAAATTATAACACTATTTCCTCTGCTTTTAAACACAACGTGTAAAAGTTACAATTACAACAAAATGTTGTTATCCCTTAATTCTCAAATGCTTAATCATTTGTCGGCATTTTGAAACCTGACAGTATTTGGGAAGCCATTTACATCTGCCCAAAGTAAATGGGATATGCTGCCTCTCACATTGAGTTAGCACATGTACAAACCCTGTACAAATATGAGGCATTAGAGGTTCAGATCCCCAGAAGTAAAGGAGCAGGTGGAGAGCCTGTGACTCCAGGATGTTTTCAGGGAGCTCAGGCATGTAAGGTCCTGGTTCAGCAGGGCTGTTTTCTTCCATGTGAACAGTGGGAAGGCTGATACTTGCAAGACCAGATAGTTTTTCTATTTATTCGTATGTTTCACACCTGCAAAATACTAGCTTTGAAGGTGGTTTTTGTAGAATTTTTGACTTTAAAGCTTGTTTAGAAATTGCTGTTAGTGGCTAACTTTTTACCAAGCACATGTAGTGGGTAGTAATCAGCATCAGTATTCATGAAGGTATAATTTTCAGTGGAAGGAATTCTACTATTTCTGTTTGCACTGGGACTAACAGTAGAGACTGAAAGAATAGTAAAATCCCTGCAGCTGTTTTTCTGAGGTCACTTCTGTAAAGTGCATTGGTAACATTGTCAAAAGACCCCGTCAAGAGGAGCTTCCAGTTTTCCAAGCAGTCAGTTATGAGGCTGAGACTGTAATAATGAAGGGCTTTGTTAGAAAGTCTAAACATGCTTAAAGGACCATGAAATCCATGCTTCCCATAGGAGGTGTTTGCCTCTTAATGTCTGTATATGTCAGTGTGACTGAATTTTTGGAAAAAGAGATGCAGTTGTTGAAATTTCCATGAATAATTTAGTTATTACTTGTCAGGAAGTAGGATTGTAATAGCTGTAACTGTTTCCCCTCACACAAGCTCAAGGTAGTAAGCAACACAGTGTATATTTTCCCTAAACCAGAATCTTCTCAAAGAAAACACAGTTCTCTTAACTCTCCCTCTTTGTGTTCCCCTCCCTGCAGCTATCCCTCTCTCTTTCTCTTTCTTTCTCCCTTTTGAAAGGACTGTAGCTTACAGTACCTAAGCATTTAAGGGTAATTAATTTATGATTAATAGAAGCAGTACAAAACCTGTGACAGTGCTAGTTCATTTCACTTTGAATTTTGAATTCTTCCTCTAAATCATTTTATAAAAGTAGGTTATTAACTGAATTGTTCCCCAATAAAAACTTCATTGCAGTGAAGTCTATTGGTATCACTTACACATGTCTGACAGGTGAGCTGGATTCCTATCTTAAAAACAGTCATGTTCAGATTAGCTAGATATTGCTTTGGACATGTGTACAGATACATAGATAAGAATAACCATTTGTCAAGTGCCTTTTGCTATGCTGAATGACATCTAATTTGGATAAAAGACTTGCTTTCAGTTTCCAATGGAATTATATTGACTTTGGAAAACAAAACCAAACAAAACCAAAAAACCAAACTATTCCAACATGAAATGTAAAAATTCAGAAGTCTGGTTAATCTTATAAATAATGTGGATGCTTCATCTGAGGGGGTTGGAAAAAACTTGTAGAAAAGTGAGTGGAACATCAGGATTTAAATGGCCAGTTTCAGAACAACTACCTGCAGTTTGCTGATTGTTGCAGAATATCCTACCTTTTAAATATTCCTTGTCCAAACTTTCAAATTTTAATTCCATGTTGGTTCTTTGAAGATGCTACACCATGGTGCAGGGGATTATTTTAGCAGTTTTGTCCTCTACCAGTATTATTTATTTTAATTATCAGGTACTGGAAAAAGAAAATTTGATCCAGTTCACTTACTGAGATGCTATTTATATTGTAGATGAGGTGAATAAACACAAAGTGCAGAGAATGCTACAGCACTTCAAAAAGTCTGTTTTAATGGTATGTCTAGAAGAGTTAAAATAATTCTTCACAGTTGCTGCTCTGCTTCCTCTTTGGCTCCTGCATTTTGAGCTCCTGAGCATCATTACATGGAAAGCTTTTTCATTAAGCATGAGGTGATGGTGTGGTTTGGTCTTCTCCTCTGGTGCTCTCACTTGTGATTGTGGTTAAGCCAATTCTGCTTAGTAGCATCTGACTAAAAGATAAGTACAAATAGCTCAGCCTTGTCTCAGTCCAGGTTTTTAGCATGAAACACTAATACCAGTGACCAATTCCAGTAATATTCCCTGGCATTCCCAGAATCAGTCCCATATCTTCTCCCTTGCTTACAGAAGACAACTTTCTAATTTTCAGCTGGCAGGGCACTTGCACTAACTCTGTGCATCTTCTTTTTGCCCTTACAGGTATGGAGAAGCATTATTTATGAATTCAAAGCTTATCAGTGGGGTCACAGAATTCCTCAATACTGAAGAAGAACTAAGAGAGGTAATTTTTAAATTACTTTCAGCACCTGAGGCTGTATTTATTGTAAGCAGGAGCCACAGCAAGAGCCATAAGGTCTCGATTGTCTGGAAACTCTGGTTGCTCAGCTGGAGTTGCAGATCCGTGCTGCGGCTGGGCAGCATGAGGATGAGGAGCAGATTGCAAAGGCATCTGAGTGTGTAGAGGTGGTGTCAGGAGGTGCAGGCACTTCTCTGTGCTTGGCTGGATATGTAGGTTTGGCTTTTTCCTCTTGACTGTTGGTTGAGGAACTAAAAATGAGATCTTCCTGTTCATTAGCTTACACTAATGAAAAATGACTGCTACGGCTGAACCCAGGACAGCTGCAGAGGACTGCCCTAGAAAACCCCAGTGTTGAAAGCAGAAACTGCCAGTGCCTATTCTGTTTTTCTTATGTCTGCAATATTTCCATTGAGAAAAACTGTTAAGCCAACATTCTGTGCAAATGACACCAAAATAATTTTTTATAAATGCTAAGTACTTTTTATTTAGATTGCAAAGTTTTCTCATTTTAATCTAACATCTGCCTTGACTGAAGTAGTTGTGTGGTTGTGTTACACTCTGATTAGCAGCTGCTCGATGTTACCTCAAATGGACCAAATTATTCTTATGCAGCATAATCACCATTAACTGGAATCTGATTGCACTATATTTTGTGTCCAACCATTTATCTGCACTCAAGTCTAGTGGCCTCAGAAACTTAGGGATGAGCCACAGTTGGTTTCCTCAAAGCTATGCAGGTGGAAAGGACAGTGCTGGCCAAATCTGAGTATCTCCCCTGTACCAGGAAGACTTCTGTAGTCTTTGTTTCCACCTCCATGATAGTGTTGGCAGGCTGCCTGTTTATGCTTCACCTAAAAGAAACTGGCCTTGTAAAAATTTTGGGATAAAAAGTACAGAGATCAGTTAAATTCTAATTTCCAGGTACCTCGAATGCTTTTAATAGTGATGGGAATGAGAGAGTGAAAGGATCAGCCTTTTCAGTTTTGAGTCCATGCACAAAGAGATGTTGTTGGAAGTTAGATTTAAATAAACAAGTTGAATTTGGTGTCACCAGGAGATAAAAGTTAACTAGTTACAAATAAGTGTTGCTAAACCCCCCTAATTTTATACAAGTCAACATAACCAGCAACCTACTGTGCAGAGTAGCCTTGCAATTCTCACTTTAAAAGAACAGTAATTTAAAGCACACCAGTGCTATCAGTGATAATAATACAGGTGATAGTGCTATAATTTGTAGATACAGAAGAACAGAGCAGGAGCCTTTTCATTCTGCTGGAAAAAGATCAAAGTTTTCTCATAAGGGAAGGAATCTGTTTCAGGCATTCAAAGATCATCAAATGAGTGCCCACTTGCTGTTTTGCCATTCTCTGCACACTGTAACCATCCATTCCTTTTCTAAACAACTGAGCTGTATTATATCATCAAAAGGGTTCTTCAAATCAAAATGAAATAAATATGTTGTGAAGCTTAATAAAACCAAAGGGCATAAGGGATGACTTCTACTAGAGAAACTTGCATAGAAACTTGATTTAGAAACATTTCCAGTGCTCCCAGTTTGGTTTCTTATGTAGAAATAAAAGTCTGGAGCGGCTGGGCTGCAGGATAGAAGGAGGGAATGATATTAATGTGATCTTCACTGACATGTCAATATCTTCCAGTGAATGTGAAGCAATTGCATCACATCTAATTGGCAGTCTGCTCTCTTATTATATTTCCTATTAAGTCTTTCTACATGATACTGTATGAACTTCAACAGTGATAGTGGAGCTTTGTCCTAAATGCCTGACTTGTTTATGTGCAGTGGAAATATTTATTTTCTTTAGTTCCTGTAAATTTAACCTGTTAACTTGAATTTCCAGCTAAAGAACTTTATAAAGAGTTATGAAGGAGGAGCTGCTGTCTCTTTCTCTCGTGCCGTGGAAACAGTGGAAGCCAATGTGCGGTGGAAAAAGCTTTACAAAGAGGAACTATTCCAGTGGCTAAGAAAATCCTTGACACATTAATCTGTCTTTCCAGCCAAGCATTTAGCAAGAAGCTCTGCAAGAGGAGACATTTTAGAAGTGTTCAACATTAAAATCATGAAGACAAGATCAGATTGCAGGAATAAGGTTTTTTTCCTTTGTTTTCTAATTGTGGGATTTGTTTTGGTTTGTTTGGGTTTTGGTTTTTTTTGTTTTTTTTTTTTTTTACACTGGGCTTTTGTGAAATTATCAAGAAGCTTTTCAGAAGAGAAGATCATGAATGCTTGTGAAATCCAGTCCTCAGTGTACAAAATCAAACATGATATTAAGTGGTGCATGTAAATGTTGAAGAAAAACAAACAAAAACCCCTTCAATGACTGTTTTGTGCATGCTTGTACCGTCCCTGCTTGTATTCTAGCATGCTTATGTAAAACAGCCACATTTTGTATGTGAGTTCCAGTTACATCAAAGATGGGCATTATACAAAGCACAAAGACTATCTACGACAATCAGTGTTGCAGTGAACAAAAGGAAAACTAGTGAACAAAAGGAAAACAAAGAAAAGGAAATGTAGAAGGCTTCCAACTTGGGGCAGTATGAGATGTAATGTCAACTTTTCAGCTAGCTGTCAATTAGTCTACAACTCAGTTTGTCTCTTGATAGTTACAAAAATGCCACCAGTTGTATCTGCAGTCTCCATATACCCATATTTAAATAAGGAGAATATATACAGAGGGGAGAAAGATAAAGGGGCATGGAGGCAGGGGGAGAGGGAAAACAAGAAAGACATCATCCATGCATTACAATTATATGCATTTATTCACTGCTGATCAGTGGAACAATGTAGTTCTAGCTGTGCAAGTATGCAGTGTTGGAGGATAACTTCACATTGATTTCACAAAATACATGAACCACCTCTTCTCAACCATTTTACAAGGCAATGATATTTACAATGAGTCACCCAACCTGCCCAGTACTAAGTTATGCAGGTGACTGTGCACAAGTATTATAGATAAACTTAAGATTCACATGGAAATTAACAAAAAGGGAAAATACCTTGCATGCAAAGACATAAAATTACTCAAGGTTGTCTTGCATGCAGTCGACCAGCCTCTGTATCAATTTATTGTGGTAGGCAGGTCAGATTTTCTATGTGGGCAATACTTTTGAAAATATGGGATATGGCATTCATGCTAATTTAGAAAAGTGGAATATGGAGAAAGAAAGTGTATGTGTGTACGTGTAGGGGTGTTTATTCATATGGAATAATACCACAAACACTGTTTTCTTTCTTTTTTCTTGTGTTTTACATAGACTGCTGTAGATGAATGATGTTTGTTTCCTTTTTCTCAATCCTTAATCTGAAAGATCAGTGACACAGTGATCATCTGTGTACTACACAGATAGTACAACTACCTGCACCATTGGTGCTAAGTGTTGAGGATAAAACTGATGGGGAACAAATCCTCTCTCATGTCTACACTGTGGAGAAAACAACCCACAAAACTACAGAGAGTTTTCAGCAATCAGGCTGCAGCAGCTTCAAAGGGTGAATGTAGATGTACGACAGTGTTTCTTGCTCCCACCCCAACCCATGTGACCACATCATGGCCCTGTACATTGGAAATGTGGCCAACCAGAGTAGAGAGCACACATTTTATCTGGTTGTTTCCTTCACAAGTTGTGGAAGTTACCAATATGATTACACTTGCAGTTTCTTGTTCCCAGTAAATTGTGAATTGAAACATTAGTGCAAAAGGAACCAAATCCAAGCATCTTCAGATATTATCAGAATTGGGTGTAGACTATTGTTTTCTGGGCTGTCATTCCCATGGTACCCTGCTCTTCAAGAACTGGTAACACATCCCATAACTAAGTTGTACCTATCTTCAGCCTGTCATTTTGTGTCTTTTACCGTGCAGAAGGTGCTGTTTGTGGATTGGGTGCATGAAATCCTTGTGTGGCCATTTGCTCCAATGTTTGGTGCTATGTTGCACTGCATGTTAGCTTGACCACATGCAACCAAAAGAAGAGGGAATCTTGTGCTCTTGTACTGTTAATTCTTTGCCTTATAGTAAGCCCTAAACCTTTGTGCTGTGTTGCAATGCTAGTGAACCTAATGCCCAGAGAGAGTATCATGTCCAAGTCAAGTGAAATCCTTTTCCTCCTATGTATTTTACCTACCTCACAGGGGTGTTGTGAGGCTTGACTAATGTTAGCAAAGCACTTGAATATCCTCTGATGAAATGCATTTAAAAGTGCAAAGCATTATTTTATGTGGTTGACCAAACTCAACCTCAATGCCAGTATGTAGCGTCACATTTTTAATTTCTACTGGACAATATCACATGCAGATTTGATATAATAAAAAAGTAAGCCAAATATTATTTAATATAACCTTTACCCTGTAATGAAGGTCAAAATTCTGATATCCAAAGAGTGTGCAGAAAACCAAGCCCTCAACTGTGAATTGCGTTGAGGATTTCAGAGAAGAGTGTGTGTAACGGTCTGTCCGTTTGCAATTTTATTCAAGATTGTCTTTGATGACTTTTCTTTTTTTAGCATCACAGATTAAACCACATACCTCCAGGATCTGCATAAAAGTTTCCGGTCTTTCCACTGATAAAGGGCAGGCTAACAGTATGCTCTAAAGTAAAAAATTTATTTCAGCCTATGTATTCTGCACAGGGCACAGAAGATTCCACTGTTGCTCATTTGAACTGAAGTTCTTGCACATTTAGCTGGTGTTGGATGTAAATTAATGTTTTAGTGGCCTTGAGCAACTGGTCTACCACAGAATATCAAGCCCTAAATGTATCTATTATACATACCTATTGATGTACTGCTTATAATTGTTCCATTCTAATAATGTTTCAGAATTATTTCGAACACTATTACTGCTATAGTGAAGGTTAAGCTGGCCTTTCCATTATAATTTTCTAGTCTTTTATTTTTTATATTTTGTATTTTGTTGTTTCACAGTGAATCAGGATTAAATTTAAATGGATTAAATCCAACAAAATTATAATTGTTTTCTACAATATTCAACCCCTCCCCCCCTACATTTATTTATATGTCTTTAGAAGCTATTTTTAATAAGAAGTTCCATAGAGCTTTCTGTTAAAGAATAGTTGATACCTCATGGAAAACTCTAATACAGTCTGCTTAGAAAAATCTATTTATTTTATAGATTTTCTTTCTCCTTTACCAGTCTTTTCCTTCCTTTATCCTTATGTAAAAATGGGCCCCATTTCTGTAACTTGGATTGTGATTAGGAAGATAATAGCCCAAATTTGACAATATTTTCAAATCCATGGTTTAATTTGTCCTTTATACTAAGAAGAGATGCTGCAAAATGTGGATCCAGTGTGAATGTGGACCTCACCCAGGCCCGGTTTGCCATTTTGTAGAGATTTGATGAGATCTGTGTCTCCAATCAGCCTTTGTATGCCTCCGGGTCCATTGCAGTTGTTGATTGATGCGGCTTACTAAATCATACAGGAAGACATATGAATAGTTATGCTTTTATGCCGGCATAACGATATATCTGTTGCAAAAATACCTATTGTAGTTGATAACATTTTCCACTTCAAAAATCTCAGTCTAATACTTTGTAACTGATGGAATTATTCGTGTATCCACTGCTAATAGCTATTAAAATGATAGTAGGTATTAATTGTGACTAGGGCAGAACAATGTAAAAACATTTTTCTGAAATGAAATGTCACTTCTGCTATTACTGGGAGTATTTGGACATTGATTTTGATGAAAAAACCTTCACGTGTCCTCAGGTACATCCAAATTTGCGACCTTTGATGATCTTTTCAGTGAATATAGCAAGAATTCCGATACTATGTTGGGAATTGAAGATGAATTTTGTGTAGTTCTTGGGCTGTTGTGGAAATTTCACTGAGCTTTGGAGTGCCAAAAGAAATATCTCCAAGGATGCAGAAGGGTGCTTTCACAGCAAAGATCCTGAACCATGCAATTAAATCCTTAGTAGTAAAAAATAAAAGATGAAAATTATATCTATATTAATGTGAAAAATCCTCCGTAGAACTAATTTTCCCATAAAATGTCAGTAAGTCTCATTATATAGATAGAATAAATTGAAGTTAGGATTTGCAGTTGAGGGTAGATATGTAGATACCTGCATCATAAAGTTTTGGTTTTGCATATGATCATGAATGACGTAAATGAAAACAAACTTTGAGTCAAATATGCAACTTTCTATTTGAGGGAAAAGGATGTGGCATTGAAAACTGTTTGTATATATAATCAACTTACCACTCCTGTATTCACCGTATTAGGCTGCCTGTCTTAAGCAGGGTTTATAGCCAAAGTGTCAGAATCAGCAAGAAGGAGTAAAAGGACCATCCTGCTTCTAAGCAGCCTGAATAAAGGTTGTTTACCCAGTTTTGGATGGGATATCCAAAAACTGCTGGCTGGATCACCAGCTGCTGCCACTATCCCACCCAGGTCAGGAAGGCAGTTGAGAGCCACTGAAGTGCAGAGAGGCTCCATCCAGGTTTCTCTCAGCTAGATAGGAGGAATAGAAGGTCTCTTTGCTGGTTATGGGTTATGATTCAAAGATTAGTGTTATTGCCTCGTGATAGCAGTAAACCAAGGTCCTGCTAGTGAGCCTGCATTGCTCAGAAACACCTACATCGCTGAGCTCTGGTCACTTCAATGGGAAAAAATTGAACAAAATATTTGTAAGAGATATGTGTAATGTCCCTTCTTCAGAAGTAATTTCAAACAGTCAAATATTTTGTTTTTGTCTTGAGCACGAACGTTTGAACTCTGTTCCCACAGAGAAAGAGCTAGGGGAGAAATCTAATGCTGGACAGATGCAG